>ARYC01000688.1:0-62610 GCA_000711775.1 Oxytricha trifallax | reverse complement strand
GAGATTAGTGACTGAAATCTCTGGGTAGTTTGGTATATCTATCAACTTTATTTCACTGTTTTTAAAGGCTTTCTTCTCATCGCAGAATATAGCTTTTAAGAATTAAATTTTGGTACCTTCCATCGTTGGAAGGAATAAACCCCTATAGTATATGATTAAGTATATGCCACATACTTACCATGCTAAGTGAGGTATCGATAGAGATCTTCCTTGCTTCTAAATCTTGAGATCATTTCTTAAGCTTCAACCTCTTCATTGCAGTACTTATAGATTCCCTCCTTGTTCCTTCTCTTCTTATTGAATTTCAAATTATAATATATAGAGTTCTGGATCCTACAATTAAAAATCTTAGTATTAAATATGGGCATCTTATAGGAGGTCAACCTGGTAAGGATACGTGGAGAAAGCTGGCAGAAGCTGTATCAACTTTAGAGATGGAGCTCCATTATTATCAATTTAGTTCCATTAAATTAGTACTAAATTTGTTTAAACTTAATTAGTACCGGTACTAAATTCGTTTAAATTTAATTGGTACCAATTTAATAGTACCAAAACTTAATTAGTACTAAGTTTTAAACTAATGAGGTTTTGATGGAAAAGTTCCAAAATGGTTCAAAACCTAATTGGTACCAGTACCAACTCAATTTTATACTTGGTTGATACCTAAATCGAAATTATTAAGTATGAAATTAGAAAAATTATATTTATAAACTAAGCATAAATATGATCTCTAACACCTTATATTCAACCATAATTGTTGTCGTATCAACTCCTATACAGAGTGACTATAGCCAGAATAGTTATTAGAGCTTTATAATAGAAATTTAAATTTGAATTTAAACATGGCGTCCAACTTAAATCGTAAGGCAGTTTCTCTTGGAACAGGTCAATCATTACTCAACTTTGGCTCCTCCAAGAAACCAGAAGTAATTTATATTGAAAAGGAGGTTGAGCTAAGAGCTCTAGAGTTTGAAGCTGAGGTCTTTAAAATATAAGTTTAAAACAAGAAGTAGAGTGCAGAGATAGGAGTTTAAATATAAGTTGAATTGGTTGAGGAAGATAAGGAACAGCAACCAATTGAAAAAATTAAAACATTTTAATGTGAAGACTGCTAAAATTTCTTCTCAACTGAGTCGAGCTTGAAGAGGCACATTAAAGAAGTACATTCTGGCAAAGCCAAGATTTATTTTAAACATGACAAAGTGGATGGAAGGTACCAATGCACAACATGCATGAAGTCTTATACTCACTCAGCCAAAGTAAAGAGGCATATGCAAAAGCACCACTTAAGTGAATTCCTAATTAAAGATAAAGAAACTTAAAAGCTTATACCTGCTAAAAGAAAAAATAACTCTCTTGAGTCATAAAGAGAACAGGAGGAAAGGCTCAAGAGGCAGAAGCGTTTTGAATCAATGAATCAGCCAGCAAATGGTACTCTTATAGCATGTATTTAAGAGAGAGGTATGTATATACCTGCATTGAATGCAATTGATATTGAAAGCTGTATTGAAAATTACTTGTATTTTGACTTGCCAAACAAGGCTAAGCTGATAGTGGTTGATGAGTATGCTTACAAAGTATATCCTTTCAAGTATCTCATTAAAAATGAGCAGTATCAAAATGAATTTGCAAATGAATACATAATACTGAGGGAGGCTTAGAAAAAATAGTTTAAGAACTTGCTTAGACTTGATGGAGTTATTCTTGGGCATGGCTTTGTTGCATTAAGACTGAAAAAGTTTGAAATGACTTTAAGAGAGTATCTCTATCATAATAGATACCCAGATGATTTAAATGAGATACTGTCAGAAATGATTAAGGGTGTTTAAGAGCTCCATGAACTTGGGTATGTACATAGAGATTTGAAGCCTGAAAATGTTATGTTAAATCTCTGTCCTTTAGAAATTGTAGTCATTGATTTCAATAGAGCTATAAGATAAGAAATTGTGACTTTGGCTAAGGTGCTTGGCACTCCAGGATACTTTCCAATCAGGGAGAAGTGGACTAATGGCTCTGTTTAATGGGATGTATGGGCAGTTGCTGCCATAATCTTAGAGTGCGATATGGAAAATATGTCTTACTTTGGAACAAAGCACGAAAAATAATCAATAAGTTTGGCTTCTAAACATATACAACAGGAAGATGTCTGCAATGAAATTAAGAAGCTTGTAGAGATGATAATCGTGAGAGCTCCAGCTTATCCAAGATAATCGCTAGAAGACATACATGAAGCACTCAAGAGAGCTAGATTCAAGAGGTACCACAAAGATAAGCAGATAAAATTTGTTTGAATTAAATACAATAATACTCATTAAATATTCATTAAATTCACAAAAAACCTGCATTTTCTCTACTAACCCCAATAAGACCCCAACAATACCCTACAAATCAAAGCACTTATAAACCTCACTAAGGGGTTTTGGGGTTTTGAATGTTAGAAGGTCTTTAATATCTCCATGCAAACGATATAATTCATTGAGACTTAAAATGTGCAAACGTACTGGTTGACAACATGGGTACAATTAAGCTATCAGACTTTGGTGCAAGCAAGAAAATTATCTAGACATTCGATAATAACCCAGAAGGTTTAACAAAAAGCGTCATTGGTTCACCGTTTTGGATGGCACCTGAGGTCATTGATAAGAGTGGATATGGAAAATCTGCTGATATATGGGGTCTAGGATGTTGTGTACTTGAAATGTTATCATCACAGCCTCCTTGGTCTGAGTTTGGCAGTGATGCAAAAGTCATTATGAATATTATATCAAACGCTAAAAAGCCACCCACATATCCTAATAATATCTCTAGGGAATGCAAATAATTCTTGGACTATTGCTTTGAAAGAGATTAAACTAAAAGACCGACAGCAAATGAATTACTGGATCATCCATTCAGTAACTATTAATTTTAGAAAATCTTTTTTATTAATTTCATAATATTTTAATGATGATTTGTGTTGATGAAAAATCCCAAGGCCTTATAAGAAAGTATAGAAGCAGCTAAATTGATGCAAAGTCATATTGGATCAGTCTACAATATGGGAAATACAAGTTAAATGTCTGGTTATCACAACTTCAACCCTCAACTATAACATCAATTGTCAATAATCCTTAAATTTCATAATTATCAAGAATTCATGATATTTAAATGAGCAAATTTAAACTGAATGAGTGGCAGAACTTAAAACATGGGTTCATAAATGAATATGTCAAACCTTTACGTTCCAGATTAATTTCAAAACAATAATCATCTGTCAACAAAAGTGGGAGAAGGCATTAAAAGTGCAGTATACCGTTCTAATACTCATGGACAACCTTAATTGAATCATTAAGTTTCGAATGTACTATCAACGAATCAAAATTTAAATCTGAACACCGCGTATGGACATAATCCTTTCTTTAATTATAGTTTTTAGTTTTCTAGTAGCAAGCAGCTTCACATTTGGGCGTAAATAGATTGACTACTTTCGCTGATAAACTTAAAAACCAAAATTAAAATTAGAAGCTAGTAAGAGAAGATATAGCCATGCAAAATTGGGTGAGAAGTGATACTCTTATGTCAACAATGCAGTAGTTTAATATGTTAAAGTCTAATCATTAAAATGGTCCTGAAACCAGACCTCCCCCAACTATTCAAGAAACTAGCAACAACTTAAATCTATTTTAAATTTTGAGCATTGTTTCAGATAGTTATTTTTTGAGATATAGATATTTTTAGAAACTTTTATCATTTTCATGTTTATTTTAAATCCTCCTGCTCCATAGCAACGAAGAATCGGAAGCAATACATAGAACAGAAGAGCTCAATGAATAAATTATAAGTAAATTTTGTAGTAATTTGAGGTTATAGAATATGTAAGAATATAATATAGTGCAAGCATACACTATAAATATTTCATTGAAAATAAATATAAAAACTAAGCAATTTTAAGTATGTGAATATCATTCTTGTAAATAAGATGTAATTTTAGGAAAAATAACTTTTCTAACTTAGTAATTTTGATTTAAAATAAACATTTTTGAGTATTGATAATATACTTAAAAGCATTTGTGGTTTGCTTATAAAATCAAGGTATAATAGATTTAAGATACAATTATATCAAAATAGTATAAATGATGAGCTTCTCTATAAAAAAGAGGAAAAATCAATTTGGTGGAGGTACACCTTATTTATTGATAATCTCGATCTTTTTTGTGTTAACTAATTCAGTTAAAACATAATAAACTTCTTCAACTAGTTTATATCGCTAACTTAATGATTCATAAGGACTGAAGAGCACTGGCAATGAGACTCACATTTAAAATTTAAAGAATTTATATAATATTTCTTTTATAAATGTTAATGAAATATAATATCACATAGAATTGAACAAATTATATGATGGAGCACTCCAGGGAGTGACAAAGAACGATGAGTGGTAGTATTATAACTTAAATCTTGCGAATCAAAAAAGTTAGGATTTATCCTTTACTGGAAATACGACTGATTTAGTAGTATAGCTAAATCAAAGAGGAAATAAGTTTACTGATTCTTCTCTCTTCATTAATTTGGTAAACGTTTCTTAGACACCTTTTAATATGTTTATAGCAATGTAAAATTTGAAAGTTTAAGTTAAACCTGCAGCTAATTTTACTTTTTAGAACGCTTAACACCCGGATCTGTCTAATTTTAATATGAGATGTAGCTTCTTTGGAGAAGATTTTTGCGTAATTAATGGTCAAGAACTAGCTAAAGCTAAAACAGACGTTTTAACAATTGCTGTGTACTGTAGAGAGTACTGTGAATTTGAGCTGCAAGCAGAATTAACTGAAGAGTTGTTACTTGAAACAGGCAAGAGCCATAAGCTTTACTTCTTGGCCAATCATTAATTAAGAAGTATATAGTATAATTAATATAAATCAGGAAAGAGTGATAAGATTTAGTATACCTGATGACCCAAATATTACAACCATAGAGATTTAAGGTATAAATCAAAACAAATATGACAAGTTTAACATGATTCTGACTTAAGGAAACAACTTGCCTAGCTCTGAAAACGCACTCTATCTAAGGCCTGCCTGGGAAAATGGATATGTAGGAAAATTTACTGAGGACTGTTTCTGCTTTTGTAGAGGGTGTAATTACACAGTTCTAGTATCTTCTTAAAGTGAAGGCTATATTACTCTTGGAGCGAAAGTATCTGGATAAGTTGTTGATATCTCCAGCGCTCAATAATTTATTTAAAGAATGATTTATAGAATGTTACTTTAATCATATTAATGACTGACGGAGTTGTTTACGATTCTGTACTAAACTTTCACACTTAGTGTTATAGCTTCTTAGTTACAAATGAAAGCTAAGATTTGAAAATCAAATTAGAATCGTATGCTGGTGATCCAGATGTTTATGTCCATCCTCTAATACTCCCACCTTTGTTAGGATTTGCTGCTTTTAACTCTAGAGATCACTTTTAAAATGAAGAGCTTATCTTAACACCAGAAGAAAGAAAAAGATAAAATGCAACTACTGGGCTTTATTTCATTTGTGTATTTGGTTAGCAAGCATCGACCTATAAAATGACAGTGAAAAATGAAAATCATGATATTTATCTACATGCTGGTCTTTCAGAATCTGGCTATGTACAACCTAACACCACAAATCTTTACTACTTCCGAGATAATATCTTAGCAGACCCAGCTGTTAAACTAGAAATGATACTACATGTTATGGTTGGTAAAGCTAGACTTAAAAGTAAGGCTTGCCCAATTAAATCAAACGCTAAGTATGAAGATTTTTAAAGCACCTGTACCTATACACCAGAAGAGTTATTGGCTGAAGATGATCCACATGAAATGATAGCTCAACATATGGGATCTGAAAGTGAACCAGTTGACTAAAATATTTGCAAGTTAGATTCCAGTGATTCAAAGAGAGGTAATTAGATCACTTGCGTGTATGTGATTGGTATCATTGGACTTGCTGAATTCGAAACTCATTATTCGGTAATGGTGAAAACAAACAAAGAAGAAGACGTCCAAATAATGAAAGAGGGATCTCCAATAGTTGGAGAGATGATTGAAGCTACTCCTAGGTTCTATAATATTAAAATCAATGATCCTGATGCCGTGAAGCTCACAATTCAGTTAACTACTATTCATGGAGACCCTGATATTTTTGTTTCTCGTACTACTAAAACCCCATCTTACATGGATTTTGAAGCTAGGTCAATTAGATGTGGTATGTATCCAGAAATAATTTAATTTGCTAAAAATCCAGATGATCCAAGGTTTAAAACTTTAGAGGCTGATTACTACATTGCTGTTTTTGGCTATACCTAATCAACTTACAGTTTAGTATATTTCACCGAATCAGAAGCTGGGGTTAAGTCTAACATAAAACTATTAACTGGACAGAAGTAACGAGGTGTGATGAAATCTACTAATGAGTCAATGATCTATGAATTCACTCTTTCAAATAGCGTTAATGAAGATGTTGAAATTAGAGTTCACTCAGAAAATGGGAACTTCCAAATGTACTTAGGATAAGACTTTATACCAGATACTGATAATTTTACAGCCTCAGGAAATGAACATATGCCAATTATCTTTAAATAGGAAAATGTAACGGAACTTTAAAAATCAAAATACTACATCAGAGTTTAACCATATCAATTAAACATTAAAGAGGTTAATCAAAGTAAAGACTCTGCTGGGATGGCTTACGTTCATACAATTGGGTTTTATGAATAAGGTAGCTTCATTTAGTTAAGTTTAGGATAACCTATTCGAGGTTAAATATCAAATGAGAGCTTCCATTACTACTATAACTATTTTAAATTTCTATTTAATGCTTTAAAAATTTATGATATTTAGATGTAGCATAAAATGAATAGGATTTTGAGTTCTCACTTACCACAATCTCAGGAAATCCTGATCTTGTCATATCATTGGACAGAACAAAAATCAAATTAACATAAATTGTTAATTCAATTATTTTTTTAACAAATAAGTTCCCGAATAGATAATTTAACGATTTCATTTCTGAAATTCAATTCACAGCAGACTCAATACATATAACTCAGGATTAAATAAAATTAGCAGAGTAAAAATCAGGGAAGAAAGTTTAGAATATTTTTATCGGAGTCTATACTACAGATTAAGAAAGACCTGCTACTTATACTATACTTGCTACTTAAAAAGAAGGATTCAATCCAATTTAGCTTACTAATGGCTAGATCTAAGAGGGGTCACTCTAAAGCAATGAAGAAAAATTCTATTATTATAAAACTGGCAGTGATATGCCTATATATTCGACATTAATACCAAAGCAGGGCAATCCAGATTTGTCAATATCAGTTATCAAGAACTTCTCTGAAAGTAAATATGAATGGAAAAAGTATGCTGAAAGTCCTCTTTTCTAATCTAAAGTTTAATTCGGAGCAGATTTGATTTACTTAAGTTCTAATGATACAATATTCAAATAAGCTTGTGGATCTTCTTGTATTTTACTATTAAAAGTAACAAACTAGAAACCTGAATCTGAGGCTCACTATTCCCTCTCAATAACTAGGGATATCCTGGAATTAGTCGAAAATAATCAGATTTAAGACACTATTAGAGATTTTGGTCAATATAAGTATTATAGATTTTACAAAAGTTGTGAAGAATGCGATATAGATGTGACAATTACACCACTTCAAACATCATCTAACATGCTTTTAATGGCTTCTTTTGATGTGAAAAATACTTTACCAACTCACTAAAACAATCCTAAATGGTCTATGAATAAACCTTAAATAATTTATTTTTAATATGGGATGGAATTGATTGAAAAATTAATCATATACCATTTAAATTAATGATATTTTAATTGAAATTTTTTTATTATTAAACATTTTAAAGATAAAAATAAGAAGCAAGAACAAAAGTGATTTTTGCCATTTTATTAGAAAACATTTTGATCAAATGCAAAAAAGTTCTTAAATAATTAAAATTATTAAGAAAGGTATTATGTTGTTTTACGTTAGAAATATAATTAAAATTCATTATAAAGAATCATGAAATTTATGTCTTAATTTAGATAATATCAGTTTACTAAATTGTAATGAAGGTTAAAATTACTTATATAGATCATTAATGGATTATAAAATATAAACTAATTACTTTATCAAATAATGTCTCATAATAGCTAATATACAAATAAATCTTAGTCCAATAGTCACTTTACAGCTATAATTTTAACATAATACTATTATTTATGTTTTAAATGTCTTTTAACAGACAACAATGAAAATAACACCAGATGATGAAACTAAATTAAAGAACAAGGGCATAGGGTACTACACGATAGGTGTCCACTCACATCAAAATGCCAGTTACTTATTGACAGTTCAGACTATTTCAACTAAAGAAAGTGTGAAAGCAGCTCAAATTAAAAAGGTTTATTTGGGAGAGACTCATGACTTGATCTTTGAAGGCGAAGAAACAAGATATTTCTACTTTGAAAATTGGAACAATGCAACATTAAACATACAATACCTGCCAAAACATCAATCAGCTAATACAAAAATGTAAAATGGGGAATTTAGTATATAAGTAGCAAGTCTAAGTGAATTGAAACAGCCACCTAAAAGTATTGATGACTTGAAATCAGTTCTAAACTCGCAATAAAAAAGCATAGCTGCAGATGATAAAACTTTAACAGAAACTATAAAGATTGACTACACCTCAAAAAGCATTGACTTTTGTGTACAGTGCTATTATTTAATTGTAATTAGTAACTTATAATAGAATACAAAACAAGTCGGCAGTCTTATCATTCATTGTAAAGTCTTTGTTTTGAAAACTTTTTATCAACTATTTATATATTATTTTGTGATTACCCAAGAGAACGAACATGGTGGTTTGGGTTTTGAATCAAATTTAATCATAGGTAGACCTTACATACTCCATATAACATAATAACAGCAAGCTTAATTTAATTTTATCTTAGCTGAAGGTACTCAAATAAATCTAGACGTTCAATATTAAATGAAAACACTCTAATTTGAGAATTAAATTAAACAATAATTATGTATTAATAAAGTTTTATAGATTGCAATTATTGTATATACATTTGATTAAAATTCAAATTTATTCTAACAATATTACACGGGAAGTGCTACTTTTTAGATAAAAGACTGGTCTGATAATTCAATATTTTATCCAGATAATACTTTTAACGATAGCAGCTTAATGGTAGCTACTGAGACAAAGAGTACATTAAACTTGGTTTTGAAGCAGCTCATCAATAAAAAAATTAATTATGTTCTTTAATTTAGCAAAAACTATTGTAATTCTTTTTGAATGGGCGTACCTACCAACTGATTGTAACAGCAATTTCATAAGACTTACATGCTTCCCTCTTACTATCACAAGACTCTGACTTAACCTTGATATCTGATGGGTAACCTCACACTATAAACATAACATCATAAAGCTCTTAAGAATCCAGATATTTCACCTATTTGCCTCCTTCTTAGAAGTTTTAACTTGGAATTAGTGCAATGAGTCTAGGCAGTTCAATCGACACTATATATTCAGTTCATATTAAGTAAATAAGCACGAAGCCTTCTTCTGGTTTAAGACAATTGTAACAAAAGATCAAAGACTCAAATATTGACTAAAACATCGAAGTAAAACCAAAAAGTTAATACTCAGATATTTTGGATTCAATCAGTCCTAAAGGCGTCCAAACACACACTAGTGAAGTTGAACAATTAATGCCTAAAAAGTCTCAATTAGATGAGGAAGTGAATCAAGATTTAGAGATGCAGGCTCACTTCTGGCAGAAATACAGAAGTTGGAAGTAATTCGATTACACTTTCAGAAGCGTAGACACTAAAACAGGTACCTCGATTTATGAGTCTATTCCCATTGAACTTGAGCAAGAAGACAATATTCTCTTAGTGAAGGTTGATGTAATCAAGGGGGCTTACTAAAAAGCAGAGATAAAACTTACTATGAGTAGCAGTGAGGTATAAGTACTTATACCAGGTACCACTATAAGAGGTCATGTCTCTAACTGGAATTATTTGATCATATATTTATTAGCTGAATTCTATCAATATAACGATATCCTTAAGTATTTCAATAGCATCAGATTCATTTTGTATTTTTTAATGATACTTTAATCTTCCTTGAAATCCACTAATTTTATAAGAAACTTGATGTTCTTCACTTTCTTTAAAATCAGTAAATTATAAATAATTCTAATCCTCTGAATTTCTAACCATTAGAACTTTGTTTAAATTGATTCCTCCATGAGTTATATTCTCAGTATAAGCCAAATTCATAACTTCGATTAACTATTCCCAAATCCTATGAAGTTCCTCTATTTTATAGTTTTTATTTAGTTTTTATCTAATCATAATATCTTCTTTAAGTGATCTATCACCTTTCTCCATTATTATGTAAGTATCAAAGTCTTTTATATACATATTTTAACTAATACTATCTTTTGAATGATCTTAATCCTTAGCTTTACTTTCTTCATTTTAATTGTCAAAATCATCAAGATTTTGGTATTAATCTTATGTAATTTATCCAATCTAATAAACCTTCAAAATACCCTGATTTCCCTCTAATAAACTCATATTTTGATAGATTTATTCAGCTTCTAGACTCTACGACTTTTTATATAATTTAAGTACTAAATCTCTCTGAGTCAAATCTGAGTGAAATGAGATTATAAGAGATCTTTCGGAAATCGCTAAAAGTCTTAAGTCTTTTTCTAAATAATCTATGAGAAAATCTTGTTGTGTTAAAATATCCATAAATTCAATATGATTGTCTTGTTATGAGATTATTTGTGTCATTTTATAATTAAAAATAATTATATTATAAGATTTAATTACATGAATAATCAATCATAAATCATTTATTCGATTTAAGTCAAAGGAATAAGTCAATTTTGAAGGAAAATAATTAAAATAATAAATTCAATTAAAATGAACGCTGCAGCAATTGGAGGATAGCCTTAACAAGAATTAGATGACTATCACTTTAAATTTAAGATTTCGATTGTAGGTGATTCTGGAGTGGGCAAAACTACATTTTTAGATGCTATTTCAAGTACTCTTGGATCAGTAGTGGAAAATGAACAAAGTTCTGAGCTTCATATCAAGGTTAGTAATTATATATTAATTCATCAAGAAAGAAGTTATAAATTGAAGTTGTTTTGTTAAAACACATTAACTGACTTTATTTATATTCTACAAAGACTTAAGAACCCTTTAAACTAATTATCTATTTTAACCCCTTCTTATTTTTCTCATACTATAGACAACCTTCTACATAGATGACGCCTATCAGTACAAAATAGTGTACTTTGACATGCCAGGGAAAGAACGCCACCACAAGTACATTCACAAGTATGTCAACGGCTCAACTGCAATACTTTTCCTGTTCGACACTACCAAGCGCACATCCTTCGAGAAAGCAGAGCAATGGATTAACGACTGTGAGAAGTGCGATATTCCCATCAAGATCCTGGTTGGCAATAAAATTGATCTCAGCATGACTAAGAAAAACTTGATCAATCCCGTTACAAAAGTTGAGGCTGTGGCACTCGCCAGGAAGTACGGTATGGAATACTTTGAAACTTGCTCTGTAGGAGAAGCCTTTATTTTTATAATTTAGTAAAGTTCATTTTTAATGAGATATATTTTCGAAAATTTGTCAATTTATAATGGTAATTTGTTTTATATAGAATTGATATTTAAATTTTTGTGAAGCCTCAATAGTTTAAGTATTCGATCACTTATTTAACAGCCTATTGAGTTTGATTCCAAATCCACCAGATCCAGAACAATTAATGGGCAAAAATGTTGTATTAGGTAAAAGAGTGCTTAATGATGTTAAATTCAAGCTATCACTAGCTGAGCTGTTACCAAATTATGATTGACTAATTTAATAAAAATTTGTAATACTTAAGAGAATTTTCTAGACAATCACTATTTAAAATTAAAAACTAATCATTAACTCATATGGTTGGAGGTTAAGGAATTTCTTTCACTTCATTTTATTAATTTTCTACTTGTTATTACTCCACAGCCTAATTTTAACTCTAACTGTTTTGTATCAAACTTTTGGCAGGTTTGTTCTATGTTTCATTTTCTGTTTCATCAAAATCCCTCAGTGTATCACTTTCCCTCTCAACTATTAACTCTTTCATGGCTGATTAAACATTTTATTTCTATTTTTCAACATTTTCTCTCTACTTTTTCTGTTTCAATTGTTGATTATCCAATATTTCTATAACTTTACTATCCCCACTCTCTTGCTGATTCTTTTGTTATTATTATTGGGCTGCTTATAGTTATTTCATCCTCATTGCAGCTTAATAGGCAGCAGGTTGATATGCAATTTGCGGGTTGTTCACATACTCGAAGATTCCCAGGCCTGCACCAATCAATGATCCTAGCATGATAGGCTGAATTATTATGTTTTAGGGTTAAATCATGCCAGGCTTAAGCAAATACTAGAGGTATTAAAATTGAACAAGTACTGATGTAGACAGAAGGAATCCTAAATAGTCAAAAGTTAAAATCACATTAAAACACTTTGAATGTAAATGAATTGTTCAACTTACCCCATGTGAATCCACGTTTGAACATTCTCCAGAAGTATGCTCTCTTAGTCTCGTCGAAAGTAGGAGGTCCATACTCATTATCTTTGAAATTCTTCTCGTCAATCCAGGCAATAGCTCTGTTTTTGCGAAGTGAATCCACACTCATTGCACTTTTAATAATTTTATCTTATTTAATTTGCGATAACAATTATTTTTATAACTTAATGAATGACCAGAAAGTTTAAGTTTATATAATAAATTTATAAACGATATTAATAAAAAACAAATAAATATATCAAAATAGAATAATAATGGGAAATTTTCAGAATATAGGTAACTCTCTGGTTGAAGATTTATTCACAACTTACTTAAACCAATCTAATTAAGAACTCTTGAATAATCTCTCAATTATTAATAACATCCCAAAGACCACCTCGGTAATAATCTTTGACACCCTTATAAAACTACCAATTACCCAAGTTTTCATATAATTAAGTCAAATTTCAGTAAAACAGCTAGATTCAGCTATGAATTCACAGAAATTACTCCAAATTTTTCATGATAAAGAATCGCATTTAATCATTATCATGCAATTCGCAGCTGAATTAATGAATCTTTTCTCTCTTAAAGATGATTACAGACCTAACAGTAACAAAGATTTATAGAATGTTATTGGCGGGAGGAAAAATTATATACAATATAGAAAAACAGGGAAAAATTTTACTATGAGTAGTGAATAAGCAGAAATTGCTATGGTTAATGGAGCAATTTATTTGCTAAATAAGATAATAGAGGCATTGGCATAGAGCAATTAGTACAGTCCAATTTTGTCTAAGTTTTTATGGGAAACTAATAATAAGTATTTCATTTTTGATAACGATTGAATGAATATATTAAGAGTAAATAGAGTCGTCATCTTATATTAGGATTACACATCACTTTTTATTATTATAATTAATTAAAATAGAAATAAGTAGAATAATGTCAGCACCAAAACCTTGGGAACGAACTCGCACTACACTTAATACTGCAACTACTCCAGAACAGATTATTGCTCCATCTGACACAACTATCTCACCTTCACAAAATCATAATTTGTAAGTTTCTTTAAAATAGTGAAAATATATCTGCATTTTCTCACAAACTTCAATTATAAATAATAATTCAATGACTTATTAATGACATTTATATAGACAAACATAAAGTAGTCAAATTATGGGTGGGAAGACTCCAGCTTAAATCCTGGGTGTAGATTAAAATAGTAGTAGTGCCATGGTATTATCGTCTAATGAAGAAACCAAATAAATGGCTGGATAATTAGCAGATACATTAGGTTAATAAACTAACTGAGCAACATCTGGAATGAGCACTAAATTGTTTTACATTTAAATTTAATACACTTCTGGAATGGGGACTGGCAGCAACTTATTTGGAAATAGTAGTGGTTATGGCAGTAGTCCATACTCCTCAGGTGGAATGTATGGGGGAGGCGGCATGTATGGCGGCGGTGGTATGTATGGAGGAGGCGGCATGTATGGCGGCGGTGGTATGTATGGTAGAGGAATGTACGGAGGAGGTGGAATATAAAATTGCATTTAAATATAATTTTTCTATTTTTTTGATTAATAATTATACTATAGTGAATGTATGGGAACTAAGGGATGATGGGAAACTCTCAGTCTAAACTAGAAAAAATGAATATGTACATTTATCAACTCTGTGAAATAGGACAAATGGTAGAATGCAATGCTCATGGTCTCTATGCCTTCTACAATTTACTTAAAAATCTAGGAAAGGCCACTGCTAAATTTGGCTAAGAATGGCTGGTATATAATTATATAAATTGATTTTTAAGTAAGATACTATTCTTGGTAATTCATGTAAGATATTGAAATAATTTCAAGTATAAATTTATTTATATTTTTATGAAAGTACTCTCTTCAACCGCTTTTCTATCTCTCTTATTATTCTTGTTATCGTATGCACTGCAGACCTTAATTAAATAAAAAATAATTTCTATTTTTCACAAAACAATTAAGTATAATTAAAGTATATAAAATAATTACAGATTAATTTCATAAAATAATCCAAAATAAATATATAAAAAATGTCTTTTATAGAGCAATAACAACCTAATAAACCCAATTTCCAACTTCCCATCTAAGGTGGTCTTATTAATCCTAATCTATAAAAGCAATTCCAGGAAGATAACTAAAAGAGACCAACTTTGAACCAGTAATATCGCTTGAAATTATTACTTTTTGAATATCATTATTAATTGTTTTTTATTATCAATTTGCAATAAAAGAGACAGTCTTCAGCGCAACTTAGACAAGCTTAAGCTCAGGCAAACGCTTAAAAAGATTAATAAAACATGACTAAAATAACTGCCAAGGGAGGCATAAGAAACAAGAAAGTTGTAGCATTATTAGAGAAATAAGTTTATCCAGATGTAAGATAAGCACTTTCACAGGTAAGTTAAGATCAAAAAAGATTTTTATCATAAAAATGGTACTTTTATGGTCAATATAATTTTACTAAACCTCTTCACATTAAAATTAAGTTGAATTTCCCAGATAAAACAAAACTTGACATATAGTTCATAAGTTTGATACATTAAAACGGAGAATTAGAGACTTATTGGTCGCAAATTGAGAAGAAAAATTCCTCAGCCAGAAGAGCAGCAGTGAAATTAGAGAAAATGAAGAGAAAACTAGAAATGGGCAGTGACTATGATGAAGATAGTGGAAATGAAGGTCCCAATAACAGTAAGCACAGATCATTAGTTTTATTGACTAAATTTAGGGATTTCACCAGTGAAGAGCAGCAAAGTTGGTGGGAGACAGAGCAGTCCAGGGAGAAGTCACCACAACATAGAGAGATATCACTCCACTCACGAAGATCACGAGGAGGGTAATGGCGTTGGCGAAGATGAATCAATGGATGATTTCGATAGTGATGAGGACCTATCTGAAGATGAGAATCAAAGTCCCTCCAATCTATTAATATAATACAAAATAGTTTTTTCTTATTAGATTATTACCACATATCATATTATTTCATGTTGTAGATCTTATTGAATGATAACTACGGAGACGATGGAGAGAAAAGCAGTTTTGAAATATTTAATCCATTTTTGGAATATGCTGACATCCTCAGGATGGTTAAAGCCCAAAGAGAATTGCAGTAGAAATAATAGATTAACTAGCTTAATGTTTGAAGGAAGGATATAAATATAATAATATTATTATTTTTATTTCAATAATTTTGTTTAAGTAAATGCATATTTTAAGCTTATCAATGCTGATAAAATCTATAAAGTGAGAAATTTAACATTTAAGTAAACGTAAAAATGACAATATTTGCTCAATTTTCTTTTACAATTGAATCTCATATATTTTTTCAAAAGTCTAATAATATCAATTTTTTAATATATTTTTCTTGAGACTTTTATATTTACTCAAGTTATTACTGATTATTAAATCTTTAATCAATCCTAAAAATAATAGCATTTGATAAAGAACACAATAGCAGAGCATGTCAAAACAACTGAAGACCCCACGACTTCAAACATTTACAGCGAATGAGCGAAGAATATCACATCAGCTGCATATCCATAAACTATTTACAATGGGTTCAAGCTGGCCACTCTACCCGCTTTATCATAAAAAAGTGCTTTGACATAACAAATTTAAGAAAAAGCACCGAATAAGCCCACTCCAAATATGTACTAAATATCAGTCGATGGATTAAAATTGCTGTATTTATTGAATAAGTTATCTGGAGAGGTGCTGTCTGTGAAAAATACGTGATAGAAAAGTAGAAGAGTTAATGAAACTATCACAGAGCAAATTGCTTAAAAACCTGCTATCAAAGTGAAATGCACTGTTTTCAATTGCCTTATAATAACGCCAGTTAACGAAGCAATCATGGCACTCAAGAAGTTCATAACGATTGAAAGTACAAACATAAACTACCCTATTTCTTATAGCCCAATGCTTTTATTTGAACTGGAAGTCTAATCTATACTGTCAAAATTAGGGGGTTGTGTGTTTTAATTTTCTGTTGAATAAATCACAACGAATATCACGCCTGTTAAAGATACAAGGATATTGATAATTTCTAACATCTTTAAGGTTTCTCTTAAAATTAGATAGGCGAAGATTGAAGTGAAGATTGGGATCAAGTTTTAAATGATGTTTACCAAACCTAGAGGGAGATAGTTTATCGAGTAAAATTGCAATACCCAAGCCATGTAACTAAAAGCAAATGTAAATATTAATTATGAGTTAATTAATTTGATATGTAAATATTTGTATTTATATAGCAGCTCTTTAGAGCAACTTATGGACTTCATCTCTATTTAGCTTGAAGATACTTACATCTCTGTAAAATGCCAAAATAATAATTTAATTGAGTACAATTGCAAATATTCCTCGAATCAATAAGATCTCTAAAACATTTATGCCATTATTTTGATTAAATAAAATCTTCACAAATGTGTTTGATATTGCCAAAAATGTTAATGCCATTAACATGCATTCTATTATTATATATATATATATATATGTTCCTACCGAGACCCCCTACCCCACCCCCATAAAATACCCCATTTCATATCAAATTTTTTATCTACAGGGTCTAAATCTATATCCTTCATGACATCTCGACATCAAAGACCCTATTCTATATATAAAATTATATTATAATATCATTTTTTATATTTCCATGATAGTGGAATAAATAATATAAATTTAATGCTTTGTCAAGTTTCACGATGTTTGTCAACCATACTACACTATGCCTTATGAAATATAATTTGAAAAAACTTTTTATTAAATAATAATTTTTTTTTATTCAATAAAATATTTATATACTATAGTATAAAAAAAATTTTAAATAAATTTTAACCCTTAAATCAACTTCATTCGGCATAATTCAAAGAAAAAGTCTTATTAATTTTTTAAGTTTTTATTTTCTTTATTAACCAAAGCTAATAGACAAATTAGATATAAAAAAAAAGAAAGTAAAAAACTTAAAAATTTATCAGACTTTTTCTTTGGACTATGCCGAATGAAGTTGATTTAAGGGTTAAAATTTATTTAAAATTTTTTTTATACTATAGTATATAAATATTTTATTGAATAAAAAAAAATTATTATTTAATAGAAAAGTTTTTTAAAATTATATTTCATAAGGCATGGTGTAGAATGATTGACAAACATCGTGAAACTTGACAAAGCATTAAATTTATATTATTTATTCCACTAACATGGAAATATAAAAAATGATATTATAATATAATTTTATATATAGAATAGGGTCTTTGATGTCGAGATGTCATGAAGGATATAGATTTAGACCCTGTAGATAAAAAATTTGATATGAAATGGGGTATTTTATGGGGGTGGGGTAGGGGGTCTCGGTGGTAACATATATATATATATATATGAGTTTATAAAATTGTATATATATATATATTAATAAGATCACATATTGGATGTATTTTTATTTTAATGGATATTTATTCTAATCATTTTAAATGCATAGTAATCCAACTATGCTTTGAAATCTTATTTTAAAAGTAATTTTTCTGCCAATAGCCTATTCCTCTCTCTAGTTTATATATCCAACTTTTTAATGATTGTTTCCAGAATTTATTGCTTAATTATAGCCTAACAGGGGCTCTTTTAAATCAGTATTTTGTTCATTTTTCTGCTTTTGATTGTTTAAATCTAAATCTTTATCAAATTTTAATTTGCGATCATAATCATCATTTGGATATTATTATATGTTCATTTTATTGTATTATAATATATGTTTATTCTATTCTTTAATTTATCTTTGAAATATGAATTTATTCAAATATTTTTTGTAGGTGTTTGGCTTTACTTTGAGTTATCTCCCCATTCTATTATATAAATAAAAATATTCTTTAAAAATATTAACCTCTATTATTTAACTTCATTTTTTTATAATGGTACCACTAGACATAGCGAATTCTTAGGCAGACGGTGGAATAAATATGGAACTACTTTGGTTTATTATTCTAGTGACATAGTGCAGTTTTGTATGGGGACTCTTCCCCATATGCATAGTTTACTATGAGAGCAATGAGCAGGATAATTTGGTAAGTTATTAAATCATACTTCACTATTTCCCCTCACAAATGTTTGTTACAAATATATTCATCTTAAAAAATTGTGTTTATAGAGGAAGAAATGCAAGAGAGCTATGCAATAATAGCAAATTTAGAATAATGAGGAGATATATTTTAACTGTCCCCACTTATTTCTTCCTAAGTGAGGTAAGAATTTATTGTGAAATATGTTTATGTGTTTGGATAGTATGAAATTCTAAAGAAATACTAATAAAAATACAAATGGAATACATGTGACATAAGAAGAAATTAAACAAGGTTACCACAAGGGTAGTTTAAGCTTTGTAATAAATGAATAAATAATATTTGATATAATTTATCAAAGGATTTTCTGGATGGAAAAAACGCAGAACTTTTAATAAGAAAGTTAGAATATATGAATCTAGATCATTATAATACAAATTTTGAATTCAAAAATAGGCTTTCGTATTTTTAGGAATTGTATTTCAGTGTAAATGTTATTAATTAAGACCATTATTTTATATTGGCGGAGAAGGAATACAGGCTTTTAGATATGCAAGCAAACTACGCCTAAAAAGTGGAGCCTCTAAAATACACTCTGAAACTAGTACTTGGAATTATTATTCCATTTTTATAACTCAGCCCATTTATATTTATTTTGTCTACTCACTCTGAACTGGTTCGCATAGATGTAAGAATACACAATTTAATTTTACACTTATAGTATCTTGGAAATTCTACTTGTGTTAAAAGTGGGTCAGAGTTTCTTAAGACTCTCATACTTGAACTCAATCATGATAATACTCATTGATAATAAAGTCTCAATAATCGGAAGTATAATTTTCATTATCATGGCTTTCTATTTGCTTGTTATCTCATTCCTAATATTACGCCCTATATAATTATATATATATATATATATATAAAAAATTATAAACCTTTTCTAGATTTTCCAATAAAAATATAAGAACTTATAGTGACTAATATTAAAATATTTTGTTATTTTTCTGAACTTGAAGGAAGCATGAAAGGTAAAAATGGTAAAAACAAATCAAAATCAAAGCAAAAAGATAAGAAATCCACAAGTAAAAATGGTAAATATAAAGATATGGAGAAAGGAAATGGGGGAAAAAATAGTAAGAAAAATGACAAAAAGGCTTCTACTATGATTTAACATGATGATGACGACGATGATGAAGATGATGATTCAAATGATGATGATTGAAATAGAGTATATGATGATAAGATTATATATAATATGTAATTTAATATGAGTATGAAAATCATTTGAGAAATAATTTAAATTTAACTCGATCAATAATTCCAATATTTCATTAAATCCATATGAGAATATGTAAAATTATAGATAGAAATGTTAATATAGATTAATTAAATTTATATTAAAAAATGGATAAACAAGAAAGCAAGCACAACACATAAACATGTGAGTGTGATAAATGCGCTTAATCCAAGAAGATGTCAGATATACTATCAATTATGTCAAAAATGATGGGGGATGGGTCTAATTAATCATCTCAGATACCAAATGAGTTACAACAGATATAAAGCCAACTAATAAGCTAATAGAATTTTCACCAGAGTAAAATTGAAAAGTCTCAAAAAAAGATTATAGAAGAACAGAAAGAATAGAGCAACAATGGTTTCATAGATATTTCAGATTTGTATAAATCTGAATCTCACAAAGATTTTGAGCACATACCTTACAATGTTAATTATTTCCTCCCAAAGGATTTTGAAACTTTCCTGCTCACTGGTGATTTCAATCAGTTTAACGAACCCTCGAGCACACAAACCGATAAAAACTTTGAGTTATCGTATATCTATTGTTCGTCCTAAATATCTCAACTTGGTAGAGTGCAACCCATATTTATAACAGGATGTGGCAGGTCTGGTACAACACTTATGTTTAAACTTTTATCGCAAGCACTATTGTAAAATCATAAGAATTTCATATCAATTTGCTTAAATGAACCCAGAGAGATCTATCTGAATGCCTTTAATGGGGGAGTATTTGATATATGGAGCAAGCAAAGTGAAAAAGAAAATTGCTCAATTTCTATGTAAAATCCTAAAAAATACACCGATGTGGAATGTCTAAATCATATTAAGACACTCTTAAAGTATATTTTGGAACTTTTTATCACTCATCCTGACTATGTAAAAGCAAAGTTAAAGAACAAAAATGAGCAGTTACAATTTAATGAATCTGTATTTGTCAGGTAAATCTACTTAGAAAAAATGCCTGAACATATAATGAGAGTGCCTCTTTTAATTTAAATTTTCCCGTTATCGAAATTCCTATATGTAAGAAGAAACTGGGTTGATGTGGCTTAGAGTATTTCTAGTTTTGGAAGTAACTTTAACTGGTATGGATTTAAGGATGCAAAATGGGATGCTTTGATTAGATTTATACAGGAAAACAGCTTTTTATCAGAGAAAATGATTCCTGATCAAATTTCAAACTCGAATTAAAGCGAAGAAGTTAAAGAAACTGACTCTAACATTGACAAAAATAAAAAATGGTGCGAAAGAATTTTACAAGAGGAAGACATGCAATTTAGAGGCATAATCGAATGGTTAATATCAGAGAACTCTTATTATGAGTATAAATAAACTCCTTAATACTCAAGTTATATTGTCCCCGTTAAGTATGAAGACTTGGTTAACTCAGAGAGATTGGAAGACACTATAAAACTTATATGGTGGGAAATTGGTATTTAAATTGACATTGAATAAGCGAAATAGGAGATTAAAACTAAAGATTCTCAAATTGATAAGAAAGCTATAATTCAATATTTGAAAGATGAAAATTAAGAGGATATAAAAACTGATGATATTAATTTTGACAATAAAAAGCTTTTCAAAAGTTTAGAGATTGCTAAAAAGTATCTTAGCAAGATTGCTATAGGGTATTTAATTGAAAGTTTGAATTGATTTTTTTAATAATTTAATTTAATTAATAAATTTACGATGAACTATCTCGACACACATTCTCAAAGATATCCATTTTATCAAAACCAGTTTTAGGATTAAAGATTCCAACAGTAATTTGAAGTTAAATTCATTTAAATTTTATAGGGAGTATCATAGTGCATAAGTTGAGTAAGAGTATTCGTAAACTCCAACAATTAGTTCAGTCGACTAAGAATTTACTGATATGTCAGGGCTAAATTTTTAATATTAAAATTAAGTACTTTTTGATCAGCCAAACTAAAATCTTCAAAACAACTATTTTGAAAACCAAAATTAGTTAAGGTCTTAGTTTGCTTTAAATGACTCAATCTGCCAAACAAACACCCAATAATATTACTAAAGTAATGCAAGAATAAATCATTAACTTCATTTGTAATATGATACCGAACCATCTGGAGATTCATTTTCAAATCACTATCATCAAGAAGAAGATTCGATTTCATAATCTTGCAAAGATCACCTTGAAATGTCCAATACTGTCTCTTAATTAAAGCAATCTCCTTTGTAAGAAAACTTTGATATGGAGCAAGATGAATACTCAAACTTATCAGAGTGGGATTTACAAAGAATGAAAGAAGCAGAGAGCAAAGTTTTGATTCTTGAAGATTATGACCATCGAAAGATTACATCAATTAAAAATGAGTAAGTGAAATCTTATTTTTTTAACATAATTTAAATAGGGTGAATATGCTATGCTAAGTGATCGAGAAAGTTCTGGAAAAGTCGATAACGAAGGATTTTATGCAATAAAATATACTTCCAAAATTGAAGCAAAATCCTTAGTTTCATGACAGTGAATTACTCTGGAAGATAAATTTAATGATGAGAAGAAAGGGTTTGAAGAAATCCGAAGTTTCTTAAGTAATAGCAAGTTGCCTGGAATTTTTAATTCTAAATGAAGTAAAGAATGATTTATGAAATTTAAGATTTAATTTTGCAAACTTATGATTATAAATACGCTAAGTTGCTGGCAAATTTTACATATAATCTAGTCAATTATAGTAAAATTTAGTGTCCTTTTTTTAAAAATTGTAACTCAATAAATTGGAAATCTAGTAGCTGGCTCTCCTTTCGGTATGAGTCACACTCCTCCCTATGATCATCACATGTACAAAGCCACAAACTCGCCTGGTACAATCTTTATACATAATGGCTAGCCAATATACATCAGCAATTAAGGAAACAGTCCAATGCAAGTTACATCTATGAATGGCTAGTTAATTGCAACAGACTAGTAACAAATTGGCTCAAATGTTCTAAATTTATTGCACAACGGTTTGAATCTGTCTCAAACTCCAAATCTTACCTCCTCTAGCAACGTGACTAATTTAAACTTTAACCAAATCTTTAATTAAATCTTAGAGATTTTATTTTGTATTGAATAGCTCGCCCTTAATCTTGACTCAAGGACAATATACAGGCAACATGGGTTAAGTCTAGCCAAACGACTCTCCAGGTTAGTTTATAGTTCATGCAACAGGACAAAGCATTTTGCAACAACATTAAGCTTTTTAACAGTAATAGTAGTTCACTCCTCCCATGCAAAGCTCTCAAACGACCTTCAATAAAAACAATAGTCTCTTCAGACCACCCTCATAGTCAAATTTATTCAAAAAACCTCAAAATTCAATTCCTTAATAAAACAACACTGCTGGAATTATCATGCAAAATCAGGCAAGTACTTAGCAATATTAATAGCAGTAAAATCAACAATAATGAGCCTTGATAAATTATAGCTTAAAGTTTAATTCTCTATAATCTAGTACCTTATTGATATGATTAGTGGCAATCATGATTCTAAACAGTGATTATTAAGCATACCATTTCTCTAATTTAAGAGACGGCTTATTCCTAGGTGGGATGGAATCCAAATCGTAAGTTAGTTGATAATCTGAATAATGCACACTTCTTGAGGTCCACATTTCCTCTAGGAATCATATAAAATCGGTCTTAATCATAAAAAATAATGTGCTACTGATATTTATTCGTAACTATTACCTTTTTTAATCGTAAATTTTCTGAGTTCAGGTGAATATTTTTAAATAAAATATAAACTAAAGTAATGAAATTTATGGATTAACTTCAATGAAATTTTTTCATTTATAATTATAATCAATTTTAAGAACAGTCTATTACATTATGTGTTCTACTCTTACTTCTCTTTTTCTATTTTGGATTCATTATGCTTTGAATCTGGTTACTTTCTATGTTTATATTTTCCTTATCATATTTTAAATTTTAATCCTTATCTTCGTGATCCTCTATTAAGTATCTTGGTGTACTTACATGCTATTAAAGAACATTTCTACTGACATTTTACTGAGATTGGTTTTTAATGTTCGAAATTTCACAATTATCCTACATAGTGCTAGAAATGTCAAATTATCTGAAAGAATATGAAGCAGTAATTTCCTCATCTTCATCTGGTTCTTAAAGAGGCTTGGATGTATACGAGTTAATTTAAAGCTGATTATTTTCCTTATTCTCTAAGTTACTTGGATAAAATATCTCGCTGCTTTTATCGTTAGACCTTCGGTCTTTGAGAGGGGAGACCTTGTTTCTGGAGTATTTGTCGCTTAATGGAGATAAATGGCTTGAAAGTTTTCCTGAGATGTTTGATTCTTATTAAACTTCGAAATTATGTGAGGATGGCATAATTTTCTCTTCCTGTAGATCTAAGATTTTATTTGGCGAGAGATGCTATCTAAAAGTTGATTCATTTTATGGAGTTAGTTTTTGAGGTGATTATTGAGAAAATTTGCTCTATAACTTTAAGATGAACTGGGCTTTTCTCTAATCTAGATCATTGATTCCGATAGAATCTTTTATAACTTCAATCAAATTTGATTATGGTTAAATTCTATTTTTATAATTAATTTGTTTGTTTATTTTGAGCTAGAGGAACTGTGGATAGAAGAACTCATCCAAAGAAAGAAAATATGATTTAAATGATTATAATTTTTCAAATTCAATACTATGAACAGAACCAAAATGCTATTAGAGACATTAAAATGGAAGATGACTTCAAAGATAAATATAGATCGCAGCGCAATCCAGCCACTTCCCAACAAGATTAATAGTAAACCCTTAAACTTGACCAGTAGTAGCACATCAATCAAATAGTGCAACAGCAATCAAAACCCTAAAACCCTTTCAGTAAATTAAATGAGTTTTTGATTGATAAAAGTAGACTATTAGTGCATACTTTATTAGGGTTTTAGTAGGGTTTATGTAGGGGTTTAATGTTTAAATGTATTGTATATTAGTGTGTATTTAAGGTGCTTTATTTTTACAATTCACTCAAACAATACTTTTGCATCATGAGGTAACTTTCTAAACTTTATTTCTCTATCCAGCTTACAATTTAGTCTATTGTATGCTCCGCTCTATGGTTAGGCTTAATGGTTATCTACTCAGCCATATCTTTCATTTTACCTCTTATCTTATTCTAGTTTAAATATTGCTGTATTCTCTGCTTTGAATCTTTCTTTCTTGCAGCTATAGTAATCATTTCTTGCCATTTCACATTCAGCAATAATTGCTGCTAGAGCCCATACATCCCACTTAATATCACCATCTCTCCAGTCCTCCCTTTCTGGAAAGTATCCAGAAGTACCATAAACGTTGCCAAGTCCTGAAGTTTCAACTCTTTATGATCTATTGAAATCAATTATTACTACTCTGATAGGTGAAAAATCAAGCATAATATTCTCTGGCTTCAAGTCTCTATGGACATACCCTAAAGTATGCAGCTCTTCAATGCCTTTGCAAACATTTGTAAGAATAAGGGGTAGCTACTTTGGAATCCTTTAATCTTATATGTAGTCTCTTAAAGTCATTTAATATAGAGGGAGACGAAAAGCAATATGATCTTGAGCGAGGAGAATTGTATCGAGCTTAATTATAAATTTGCACTGTCTATCCCTTGCTTTAGTAAGAGCTTAGTACTCATTGACAAATTCCATTTGATACTTGTCATCGCATTTAAAGGAGTTGAATGGATAAATCTTGTATGCGAACTGCTTATCAGTTATGACATTTTTCTCAAACTTATCCTCAAGCATAAGATAACTTTCCTTGCTATCTTTAAGGTCAATTATAATTAAAATTGGAAGCTTTAGTACTTGTATCTTTAGAGTGGCTTCACTATCTCAGAAGCAGGGAAGTTTCTCACTGCTTAAATTAGTTTATTTTCTTTCTTAACTCTTAGTTCCAAAGATTCTGAATGGTCTCTTGGCTTTCTTTTTTAAAAGAAGACCTCACAGTCTCAGGATCAATGACTTCAAACTTCTTGCCATGATGGTTTTATAGGTGAACTTTTATATGCCTTGAATGATTGTATTGCTTATTGCAGTAAAGGCAGTAATATTTTCCGTTTATATTATCATGCTTAAGATATAGCTTGGGCTTGCTAGAATGCTGCTCTAAGATATGACGCTTAAGAGCAGATTTATAAGTAAAGTTCTTTTCACATTCTTCACATAAATGTAATGTTTAATTTCTTTTTCTCTTCCTCCTCTTCAACCATTTTTATTGGAACTTCGCATTGAATTTCTTAGCTCTGCATATCTATTTAAAAACTGAATTGTTAATCAAAGTCTGAGACCTAAGGTTAGAGAATTTCAAGTTCGTACAAGGTAGAGCCATCGCAAGTCTCAATTTTCTTTAAATTCATGAAAGAAAGTTTTTGCTGGCTAATGCCAAGCAATGGCACTTTTCTTAGTAAGTTGGCGCTCATTTTATAAGCAATATAAATAATTATATAGGCTGTTAAAATTCTACTTATTTAAACGATTATGAGGATATTCTCAAAGATTAAGAGAGGTTTAATGAGAACAAAGTGCGAGACATTAGTTTTATATTTCTTAATTTTAGAGATAATTTAAATTGTAATTCATCCATTTTATTCATTAAAATGCACCTTGAATGTGTTTTGTTAGGTGGATCTTCTAAATTTGTTTTAGTAAATTTAGATGAGGAAGTTTTAAAATTTAATTTTTTTTAATGTTCCACCTAATACGGTTTTGAACTTTAATTTAACCTCCTAATTTAGATATAAATAAATTAAACGAGTACCACCTAATCAAATAATTATCATTAGGGGCAATTTAATGGAGAAAGCTTGATAAAAATGGAAGTCAAACTCTGAAACTTGGAAAAAATTCCTCCATCTTTCATTATATAGGGGATGTAGGTTGACTCTCAGTTTGATCTCTCTTTTTAGTAGTAAATTTTTAGTAAGTTAGAATGGATATCCATAATTTTAAATTTCATAAACATTTATAGAAACTGGAAGCAAGATGGAATCTCTGAATGATGCAATGAAGAAAATTTAATCTCAAGATTTAATAGGGAAATTCAGAAGTAAAGAGGACCTTTATAGATACTTGGTATAGCAAGGTAAGTTCTTAAC
The DNA here is from genome assembly GCA_000711775.1 of Oxytricha trifallax. Lineage (NCBI taxonomy): Eukaryota > Ciliophora > Spirotrichea > Sporadotrichida > Oxytrichidae > Oxytricha > Oxytricha trifallax. The sequence continues at coordinate 35,494 of ARYC01000688.1, read as the reverse complement.
TTATACTAATATATTAACCATAGTTAGATTGTTCTTGAAAACCCTGGAAGGAACAAAAATCTCATTTTTAAAAGCCTTACAAAGTGAAGAGAAAAATGTTTTTAAGTCTAATGAAATTCCTAACTACTCTGAAATATCAGTAACAAATCTCTATGATGATGCTATGAGTGATCGAGATGTTACTCTCTATCTTCCATCAAAGCTGCAACTCTCTAATGAGTTGCCAGAGAGAAACTTCTTCTTTGGCGTCCTTGGAACTCTGAAACCTGAGTACTTAAATGAAGTAATTTAAGAAGCCGCTATAGCATCTCTCCTGAATAAAAAGAGAAGCAGGGAATTAAAATCAGTGACTCCTGGTTGTGGGAACTGCAGAAGCATCCATTCATCTCAAGTAAGCTTACCCTTCTAACTTTAAAAAAAAACCTGGAAATGCCATTTATCTTATGAAAGAGCGCAGCAAATTAAACAGAGAGAGAAAGTCTCAAGTATAGCATGAATTTAGTAAAAGACTTTTCAAAGATTTATAAAAGCCAGAAGAGATGAATATAGATACTGGAGCTGGCACTAAGAGAAGAAACTTAGGCCCAAGCAAGTCTTAAGAGGAAGAAAAGAAAGAGATGACAAATCCCTTTATGGTTTAATTTAATAAATGAACTTATTCATTCGTTTAAACCTAAAACTTATTTATAAACACAAAATCTCCCTTCCCTTGCCCATACTTTAGCTTTGTCATCTCTGACTCTTTTTGCAACACTCTTAATAAGATCTACTGTATCTATCTTTAAGTCGTGCATCAAGTAATAGTGGAGAAGTTTCTTCAAGTAGCCTTTAAATAACCCCCAATATAATTCAAATCCATTGAACTGAGGACTATTGGGAATATTAAATACAAACGGAGAGAATAATCTCTTAGTCAGCGTATTTGTCTCTGAGTTATTGCAAGAACTAAATATATTTTTCAGTCTTTATAGAACGAGGGTGAATAGCATAGGTCTCGAAGCCACTATCTTCACTTATTCCACCAAGTATTGCATGAGTTTAAACCTTAATCTTTTAATCATATACTTCTATGTTGCTGTACATCTTATACCATGACCTTGATATTAAGGTATTAAACGTGAATACAGCCTCATCAGTGTGAATGAACTTAATATTATGCTCTTAAGCATCTGCATTTTAAAATATATAATTTAAATTAGTCTTATAAAATGGAACATTAAAGTCAATCACTCTCTTTATGCGATTGACTGTCTTGAAAGATATTCCATTCTTTTTATATATGGTAGATATGGATTAAGCAGAAGTGTGAAGCTCAGGAAATTAGCGATGAAACATCACAGCTCTCTAAGTCAGAGATAAATTAGCCAGTATTAAAGAGTCTTATCATTCATAAGATAATCGATATGATGTTGCTAAAATTATAAAGGTCTTCTAGGCTTAGAATCAAGGTTCTATCTCTTTAAATTAAATGCTAATAGACAGTGAGACCTAACAGTAGCAGGAGATTTATTAAGTAGCCTTGCTATTGATGTGTAATTGAGAATAGGTCTGAGTTGATCTCTATATTCATCACATCCATAACACAACTTAAACAATAAATTTATATACTCACTGCCATAAACTTACCCCAGACCTCGCATATTCTCACTTAAATTACAAATATTTAAACTATAAACCCCTCCAAAAACCCTATAAAAACCCTAATAAAGCATGCAATAATTGTCTAATCTTATCAATCAAACCTCAATCAAACAACTTCAGGGGTTTTGGGGGTTTTGAATAGCAAGTCTAATAGTAGCTGCAACAACAGCATTAATTTTTAGAATAAGTTCAGTAGAACCAGTATGGTGTCTAGTAGTAGCAGTAGACATAACTGAATAGCTAATAATTACAATTTGGAAACTCTTCCTAAATTTTAAACATACAAAATGTAAAATAACAATCTAATCCTGAAAATATGCTCATAATAATTGTTTATATAGAGATAAAAATCTAACTCATTATAAAGAAGAGTGAAACAATGAATATATTAAATCTAATTTAAAAGGTGTTCTTTAATCACCAATTCAAATTTAAAGTATCTTAACTATTTTTTCTTAAATGTTTTATGGTTGATTACTAGCTACCACCAACATACTGGTGCTAACCTTATTTAAAAATTAAAACAATAAAAATTCGAATTTATAAATTAGTCTATAATGAATCATGAATATAGTTTAACTCTTTTTTAATTCAAAAGCCTCTTTTTAAGTAAATTCTTTCATTGTTTTCTCTTAAAATTACTGCAAAACTTCATCGTTTAAAGTAGGAATCATTGATTTTTTAGTCATGCAAAAATCCAATAAATTTAATGTGAACTCCTTTCGATCAAAATTATTTACAAAGTTAAGCATTTATTATATTTATTTTAATCTCATATTCATTTAATTAATAAAAAGATATTATAGTATAGATCAAATCTTCGATTAAGCTAATTATCCTGTGAGTCTTAAAGTTATTAGTAAAATTCTAATTGCAATTAATTGACAGATGGTCCGTCTAAAATTTCTTTAAGTTACCTGCGGTTTCTAAAAAATGAATCTTGAGCTTACTATATCTTCTAATCTTTTTGGATAATTTAAAATTCGATAGTAATTTATTAATATAATTAAATTTTTTTCATTAATGTTCTATTATGTTGAATAATATTTTAGAAATAAATATGGATTTTGTTAGGGTTTTTCTATAAAGAATTAATATTCTACAAACCTAATTGCGTGTTTTAAACTAATTGATTCTTTCTCAATTTTGAATGTAGTGGGCTACTTATGACCCTAAAATTGCCTCCATCTTATAATTGATTCTATAATTAAACTACTATATTATTAGTTTGCTTTAATTGAAATTCTCTATCAAACTTGAATAAATGAGCTTAATTTTGTTGAAATTTCTTTAATCTAATACTATTGGGATCATTGTGTTACAACTACTAAAACTTATCATCATTTTTAACTCTCAAAGTATTTTCTTATGAGCTTGAACTTTCATGATAAACGAATTTACCAATCATAGTAGAATTATCTTAATTTTATAATGCCATTTAATTTCCATAATTTTCCATCTATTGTAGATTAATTTGCATATCCTAGCTTTCTTATTCTTAAAATGGAATACTTCTCTCTTAATCTTTTTATGTAAAAGCATCTTAATTACGATTTTACTGATTGAAAGTATAGGGCTTGTATTTATAGTCTGGAGATTCTAATTCCTAATTATTTTCCTATTGTAAGTCTAAATTAAAAATATCTTGGTTCTCTTGAATTTTAAGATGCTAAATAGTTTAACCATTATAATTCAAAACTTGGGTTTTCTGTTAATTTTTTGGTGATTTCAAAGTAGCTTGAGAATTTACTCTATTCATTAAATTGAAACCAGGCATTTGGCTTTAAATTTAGAATAGATTCTAATCTTTTAAGGGGCTAAAATGTAGAGTTTATTTTCTTTTAAATTCTTAGATTTAGTGATCAATTACTGCTGTTGGGTTTTGTATTTAAAAAGGTTTTGTCAAGTTGGATTTTTGTTGAGCTTTATTTTGAGATCTATTGCTTTTAGCTGATTTCTGAAATTCTCTCAAAGAATTTTGATCATGATTATTTGAGAGAATTTAACTCATATCACCACTTTCCTATTCCTCATCTTCATTGATATTTAAAAGGTCCTCGTTTTCTATAGCATTTTCATAATCTTGTTAAGCCTTGAATCTAGTAGGAGGAGAGTCCATAAGATATTTATCTATGGTTTCTTTTTAATTAAATCTACCAAACAATTAGGAAGAATTTTACTGACTTAAATTTTGCTTTGATTTCTATCCCTTTTTCAAGGTCTGAGTACTATTAGATTTCGGGCCAAGTTTGTCTAGGAATTTGTTGAGTTAGTCATATCTCCCCATATATTTCTTGACAGTTTATTAATCAATCTAATTGTTTAAGGTTTTATTATTCATAAGTGAACCTTTTCTGCTTTAAAAATCTTGGTCTTGATTATTTTGAGTGCTCATCAAAGGAGTATATATAAATTAGGAATTTAACAATTGAAAATATTTAATTCTTAGTTATGCTTTTATCGTAGATAAATTCTTATTTGACCTACTCTTCATTCCTATAATAAAAACTTTAAAATCAAATTATAATATTACTTTAATTAAAATAGGCAGTCATCATAATCTTTTAATGAGGGTGTTAAGGTTTGTAATGAAACAAAGTTCTTGCATCGATTAATGCTTGGTTTGATTTAGATTTACCCAGTGTTTAAGCTTGATTAGGTTTTTAAAGGGAGGCTTGTCTAGATATTTGGAAAATTGAATCTCTATCTCTATATTTTGAATTTGAAGTTTATACTTAAATTGTTCTTTAGCTTGAAGATGTAAAATAACTAATAAAGAGCAAATTAATTTAAAAAAATTGATGCTTAATTAAATTATTTGACTAATAATTTACTCATAAAAAGTAGGGGGGGAAGTTTCCTGCACGCTTTATTTTTTTATGTAAATTTAATAAATTTGACATAAATTAACAAATTTAATAAATTTGACATAAATTAACAAATTTAATATTTTTATGAACCATTTAATATTAAGACCACATTGCTCATCATTGAAGTAGTTCAAGAAAATATAGTTTAACATTATATAGGTATGGTAAGAAAAAGGTAAATTCAATCATAATTACAATAACAATCGGATACAATCATTATAATATTTTAAGAGACAGAACTTGCAAATACCATATAAAAAATGTCAGAGTTTTTGGAATCTGAAGAGAGATATTGAATATTGATTATTAAATTAAAGTATGATAATAAAAATAAAAATAGTCCTGAAGTTTGTTGATGGTTGTTATAAAGATTAATTTGATGAAAAAAATAAAAACTAAAAAAATTAAAAAAAAGTGCAGGAAACTTCCCTAAAATTTTTTTTTATATAATAACCAGTGCAGGAAACTTCCCCCCCAAAAGTAGATTATAATTTAATAAAATTAAAGATGTTTTAAGTTTTTGCTCTCGAATTGTTACAGCCATTTCAATTATTTCCTTAGGATTCATTAAATCAATACGAGATTCTATATTAGGTTATACATTTCTCTTATTTTATGAAAATTCTTAGCCTTTCTACGCTGCTTTCGAATTTTGTAATGTTTTTCCATTCAATTACTCTCCAAATGTTATGTTTTTTCCATTACTAATTTACTCTTACATTTTCTACTATTTGATGTCTTTCCATTTTTAGATTTGTATGATCAATTTAGAACTATTAAGCTTACTAGGATTAATTGTTAATCCTTTATTTTTATTTGAAAAATCGTCATTCCTTCCAACCCGAGAAAATATAGTTTGCCTGTTAAGTTAATTCTACTTTCTCAATGTATTCAAACCAACCTATTTAAGGCCAAAATTTTAATCTTATATACTCATCAAGCTTGTCTCAATAAAGGCACTTTTCATGTTTGAATATCGATTGCTAAGGTTAAATTTCTTATTTAAATGAGGGGAGGGTGAGGTACCAAGATTATTCGACAAAGCCATTAAGTTGTTTGAGTCAAGGCTATTATCTAGTATATCATTTACTTCTTGGTCCCTAAGCATCTTCCTTCGAACTTAGTTAAAGTTTTATTAATCTCTAGCATTAAATTAATCTATTTCTCCATTATTAAACTTATCTATAGCTTCTTAATCTGATTTCACAGATTTATACATGCCAAAATCTTCGTTTATGCGAGGTTCTTCCTCTATGTTTAATGCTATATTACTTTTCTAGTTTTATTAGCTTCTGCTAACTTAACTTCCGTTATTTATATTGCTAAAATAGGATTGAATCGGGGAAACTAGATATATTAATCAAAATTTAAAATTTAAATAATTATAACTGCCTCTTACTAGAAATGCTTATATATCAAATTTGGTCATAAGTACTTACCGTTATGTTTAAAAAAGTTCTACATATCTGTCCTATAAGTTTACGGAGATAGACTAATTCTAAATATGTAATTTAAATTAGCCAAAAATAATAAAAAAACATCAGGAGTGGAAATGGCACTTCTTACACCGAATATATATGGGTGAAGACTATCAGGTTTTCTTACACCATCATCGCAGAGTCTGATATGAACAAATCCTGATTAAAAGACAATGTAATCTCCTCAAATTCTTAATCATCAGAGAATGCAAATTGAGTGTAAACCAAGTTGAAATCCTTGTTGTAGTTTGCTCCCTTAATGAATGAAGCAGTGTTAGCCCAATAGATAAGACTATTTAAGTTATCCACCAGGTTAAGTGAAGTACTGTATTTGGGGTGAAGAAGGAATTTGGATGGGCATATAATTTAACTGTACCGCAGACAACAGTATTGCCGTTAGAATGGTCGAAATCAGGTCCATATTGCATGAAATTAACATCTTGTTAGAGGCTATCGGCAAATTAGAGTTGCAAGCAAGAAGTTAGAAATCACAGTGCCATTTCCACTGCTGATGCTTTTTATTATTTCCGGCTAATTTAAATTACATATTCCTTTTTATAAAAATTTAACTACAAAAACCTTCGGTTAAATGGTCTAATTCGTAAACATAAAATACTGTATAAAGATTAGAGTCACGATTAAGAATTAGTCTATTAAATTTAAAGGACAGATATGTAGAACTTTTTTAACATAACGGTAAGTACTTATAACCAAACTTGATATATAAGCATTTCTAGTAAGAGGCAGTTATAATTATTTAAATTTTAAATTTTGATTAATATATCAAAATTCCTCGATTCAATTTTATTTTAGAAATACTTCCATTATTTATTTATTGCTAGTTTTCTTTTACATAAAAGCTTTCCTGAACTTGATTTTAGTCTTCAGCAGTGACTTCTAAATCTTGATTATACTATATGTTCTACTCTTTAGTTTCGATAAAATCATAAAATTCGTTATCTTCAATATTTTCTTACAGCTTTGAAGGGCTAGCTCTCCCAGAAGGTATTCTTATAGGCTTTTTATAGTCAAACGCCCTATCTGAGGTCTAAACATCAATTTTTTAAATTGACTTAGAGGGTGGTGGGAACAATTGGTTCGATAAAATCTTGTTCTAAAAGTAAGTTCCTCCCATTTTTGAGTTATCTCTTTGGTTATTATTTTTACTTGATAGGAAACTATCAAGTGTATCTAACCCTGCCTGTCCTATTCGTGGAATATTAAATTGATTTTAACTGATTGGCTAATAATTCAACATAGGAGAATATATAGATAGATTTTAGTTCTAAGGTTGAAAACTGATTAGATCCCTCAGTCGATTTGATATTTTCATGTTTCAAGGTGAATTGGATTTGAGTAAACTTTCAGAGAATAGATTTGAAGTTGTCTAATTTCTTTGGAAATAATTTCCTTGTAGTTGTTGTTTGTTACTTAAAAGTAGTGACAGTGGATCACTTAACTTCTTTGGATTGAATCGAGAATTTAATGATAATTGAACTGGTTCTTAAGTGATACTGTGACTCCCATTTTATCTAGTTGAAGAAGAAGGAACAATTAATGATTGTGTTGACTGCTATTTTATCACTAATTTTAATATTAAAGTACTTTATCATCTTGGCAAAAATATATATTAAGATATTTACGATTTTATAATTTTTTCTCTAATTTCCTGGTAGCTTCCTTTTTGCTTTATTTCATCAAGTTTATTTAGTATTTATTATTTAGTGTATTTTGCTACTTGTCTTTACAACATGGATATAGAGCATTATTTTGCTCAAAATTTAGCAAGCTGCTTATAGATCCAGATCTCTATTGCAAAAGACTTAATTTCATTTATAAATTAAATTATTTACACCCTGAGAGAAAAACAATTAAATTATTTCAATTGGTTTTCATTTATAATAAAACCATCAATACTACTTTATTAACTTTATATACTTTTGATTCTAATAGAGAAAATTAATTCTTAATAATTAAAAAGCAATAGTTTCTTAATTTATATGAGAAATACTGTAATATATTTTATGTATTTTGATATGATTACACTAAATAGTATGAATATAAGAAAAATGCTCTTTTCTTAAATTGATATGCGCAATAATTTTAGGGTCTAATTCCATATTGACTATACACTCAAAACCCCAAAACCCCTTAATGAGGTTTATAAGTGCTTTGATTTGTAGGGAATTTGTTAGGGGTTGGGGTTATTAATAGGTTTTAATGTGAAATTTATAGTAAATGTATTTAATTTAATCACTCAAAATGCACCTTAGGATCATGTGGGAGAGGTCTGAAGTTTATCTTACTTAACCACAACTCTATCTACTCTATTGATATGTCTGATCTTGAGTTTGGTTTAATTATTATTTACTCTGCCATTTGTTTTATTGATTGAGATACTCTTGTTTTGTCAATAAATTGCTTTATTCTTTGTTTAGCATCCTTCTCGCATCTTGTAGAGTAGTATTCATTGCGAGGCATATCGCACTCTATTATTATTGCTGCTAAAGCCCACACATCCCATTAAAAGTCTCCATCTCTCCAGTCCTCTCTTTCTGGATAGTACCCTTGCGTTCCCATTACAGTTACAGGCCTTGATACTTCCACTCTTAAGGCTGTTGAAATCAATAATTGTTACTTTTACTGGTGAAAAGTTCAACATTATATTCTCAGGCTTGAGATCTCTGTGAACAAAGCCTAACTTATGAAGCTCTTTGATACCTTGTATAGCTTAGGTTGATATTAATGCAAGCTATCTATGATTTCTTTGATCAGTTATGAAATCTCTGAGTGTCATTTCAAAGAGTGGTAGTCTGAAAGCTACATGATCTTTGGCTAGGAGAACAGCATCTAGCTTTATTAAGTATTTGCACTCTTTAAACTTAGCCTGAGTGAGTACTTAATACTCATTAGTAAACTCCATTTAATATTTATCATCACTAAGGAGATAGTTGAAAGGATATACCTTGTAAGCATACTGATGATCCTTAATAACTTTCTTGTCATAGGAGTCCTCTAGAATTAGGTAGCTTTAGAGAGAAGTATCTAAATCAATCTATGCAAGTACTGGAATTTTCTTGTATTATATCTTAATCATGATTTTAGTGACCTCTGATGCTAAGAGGTTGCGTGCAATCCTCACATACTCTGATTCGCTTGCTTGTTAAAGCTCAGCAGCTTAAAGAGGTTCCCTTGCTTTTCTTTTGTTGAGCAACTTCAGTTGAGTGTCTTAATCTTCAACTTCTATCTCTTTCTTGTGGGCTTTTAAAAGATGCTTCTTTAAATCTCTTGTATGAGAGTACTGCTTATGGCACTCAAAGCAATCATACTTTCCATCAACTTTGTCATGCTTTAAGTAAACAGTAGGCTTAGCTTCCTTATTGACCTTCATATGCCTGTACCAGCTAGATTTATGAGTGAAGTCTCTTTCACACTTCTCACAAAAGTATACTTCAACTTCCTCTGCTTACATAGAAACTTCATTTCTAACTTTCTCCTCCTCTCTGTCTCCGACACACTTGTTTGCCATTAATTTTCTATTATTAATTTCTATTTTAATAACAGAGACCTCAAGTGATAGCTCTGGTTGTTCTTTAAGTGAGTTCATCTCACAGCTATCACACTTTTTATTGCTGCCAAAGGTAAGTCTCATTTAGTTTGATGGAAGTGCTGTTGTTTTTCTTAAAATGTTAGCGCTCATATTTAAATTTGAATTTAAAATTATAAAACTGCCTCTATAACTGAGAGCTTATATGAGAGCTTTGCAAGTCTACAAGTTTCAAGGGAGGTTCTTGGAGTACTAGAGAAGAAATATGAGTGTTAAGAGACGATCCAGCTCTAAATATGGGTGAGGAAGTAAGCATTTTTACTTTCAATAATAAGTTGATTATAGTACGTACCGATTTAGGAGGTGCACCTAATTAAGTACGTTACTGCTTTAGGAGGTATTTTGTGATTTTATGATTAAAATTAGGGTGCTCCTAATTAAGTACGATAGGACTATAACAGTAGAAATTGATATCAATCTCTCAAGTTTGAAACCAGTTCTCAAAACCTTCTCCATATCCTTCTTAGAGGTTGACCTCCTATAGGATGCCCATATTTAATAGTAAGTTTTACAGAGGTATATAATTGAAATCAATAAACTTAAATTTGAATATCATTTCTTAGATCTGTAAACAAGATGGAGTCAATGAATGATGCAATGAAAAGAGTGCAAGCACAAGAATTGATTCAAAGATTTAGAAGCAAGGAGGATTTGCATCGCTACCTGGTGCAGCAAGGTAATGAACTCATAGTAACTAATCTTGATTATGTAGTTGGTTTGTTCCTGCCAACGATGGAAGGTACTAAAATTTCATTTTTAAGAGCCATACTCTGCGAAGAGAAGAAAGCATTAAAAACTTAAGATGTAAAGTTTGCAGAGATTCCAAACTATCCTGAAATCTCTGTGACTAATTTATATGATGATGCAATGAATGACCCAGAGGTTTCGTTGTACCTGCCTACAAAGAAGCAGTTGTCAAATAAACTTCCTGAAAGAAACTATTTCTTTGGCATACTTGCAACAATAAAAGGTGATTACTTGAAAGAAATCATTCAAGAATCTCATAAGAAAAGGTACAGCATCTCTTCAGAAGATAAGGATAAACAAGGGATCAAGATAAGTGAGAGCTGGCTATCAGAGCTGCAGAAGCACCCTTATATTTCAAGTAAGATTTGTAGCTTAACTCTTTAGAAAAATCTGGTACTGGCATCTTCTTGATGAAGGAATAGAGCAAGCTTCATAGAGAGCGAAAGTCGCAGACAAAGTATGAAGTTAGCAAGAGACTTTATTCAAATATTAAGCCTCCAGAGTAAATGAATATAGATGCTGGAGCTGACAGCAAGAGAAGAAACTTAGGAGGAGGGAAGCAAGAAGTAGAAGGAAAAGAAAGAGAAGCCAGCTCCCTCTAAAGAATTCTAAATGTGACTTATATATTCATTAACTTAACTACAAAACTTATTTATATACATTCAAAACCCCAAAACCCCTTAGTGAGGTTTATAAGTGCTTTGATTTGTAGGGTATAGTTGGGGTCTTATTGGGGTTAGTAGAGAAAACGCAGGTTTTTTATGAATTTAATGAATATTTAATGAGTATTACTGTACTTAATTCAAACAAATTTTATCTGCTTATCTTTGTGATACCTCTTGAATTTAGCAGTCTGTAGTTGTTCTAGTATATCATCCAATGATTATCGTGGATATGCTGGAGCTTTTACGATGACCATCTCAACTATCTTCTTAATTTCATTGCATATTTCATCTTGCTTAATATGTTTAGCAGCCAAACTTATTGATTATTTCTCATGTTTTGTTCCAAAGTATGACATACTTTCCATATCGCACTCTAAGATAATTGCAGCTACCGCCCAAACATCCCATTATACAGAGCCATTTGTCCATTTCTCTCTTATAGGGAAGTATCCTGGAGTGCCTAAAACCTTAGCTAAAGTCACTATCTCTTGTCTTATTGCTCTGTTGAAATCTATGACTACTACTTCTAAAGGGCAGAGATTTAGCATTACATTTTCTGGCTTCAAATCTCTCTGAACATACCCTAGATCATGGAGCTCTTTCACACCCTTAGTCATATCTGTGAGTATCTCATTCAAATCATCAGGATATCTATTATGGTAGAGATACTCTCTTAGAGTCATTTCAAACTTCTTGAGTCTCAAAGCAATAAAACCATGACCAAGTATAACTCCGTCGAGCTTATCTAAGTTCTTGCATTATCTTTTCTAAGCCTCTCTCAGTACTATGTATTCATTTGCAAACTCATTTTAATATTGCTCGTTCTTAATGAGATACTTGAATGGATATACCTTGTATGCGAATTCATCAACAACTATAAGTTTTACCTTGTTAGGTACGTCAATATTCAAATAGTTTTCAATACAGCTGCTTATGTCGACTGCATTTAATGCAGGTATATACATTGCTCTCTCTTATAAGCATGCAATATACATACCATTTGCTGGTTGGTTTTGACTCAAACCGCTTCTATCTCTTAAGTCTCTCCTACTGTTCTGTTTGTGAATCAAGAGAGTTATTTTTTCTTTTAGCAGGTACAAGCTTTTAAGTTTCCTCATCTTTAATCAGGAATTCGCTTAGATGATGCTTTTGCATATGTCTCTTTACTTTAGCTGAGTGCGTATAAGACTTCGTGCAGGTAGTGCATTAGTATCTACCATCTACTTTATTATGCTTGAAGTAGATCTTAGCTCTACCAGAGTGTACCTCTTTGATGTGTCTCTTCAAGCTAGACTCAGTTGAGAAGAAATTTTAGCAGTCTTCACATTAAAATGTTTTAATTTTTTCTATTGGTTGCTGTTCTTTTTCTTCCTCAACCAATTCAACTTATGTTTAAACTCCCATCTCAGCACTCTACTTCTTGTTTTAAACTTAAATTTTAAAGACCTCAGGTTCAAACTCTAGAGCTCTTAGCTCTACCTCCTTTTCAATATAAATTACTTCTGGTTCTTGGAGGAGCCAAAGTTGAGCACTGATTAACCTGTTCCAAGAGAAACTGCCTTACGATTTAAGTTAGCCGCCATGTTTAAATTCAAATTTAAATTTCTATTATTAATAAGTAAAAACCTCACTGGCTATACTAACTTTGTCTAGGAGCTGGCACTGCAACAACAATGGTTGATTCTTAGGTGTTAGACATGATATTTATACTTAGTTTATAACTATGAATTTTCTAATTTTATGCTTAATATTTTTAATTTTGGTACCAACTGAGAATAATTTCAGGTTGGTACTGGTACCAATTAGGTTTTGAACCATTTGGAACTTTTCCATTAAAACCTCATTAGTTAAAAACTAGGTACTAATTAAGTTTTGGTACTATTAAATTGGTACCAATTAAATTTTAACGAATTTAGTACCGGTACTAATCAAATTTAAACAAATTTAGTACTAATTTAATGGAACTAAATTGATTAAAATGGAGCTCCATTTCTGAAGTTTGTTACAGCTTCTGCCAGCTTTCTCCACGTATCCTTAGCAGGTTGACCTCCTATGAGATGCCCATATTTAATACTAAGATTTTTAACAGTAGGATCCAGAACTCTATATATTAAAATTTGAAATTCAATAACAAGAGAAGGAACAAGGATGGAATCTATAAGTACTGCAATGAAGAGGGTTGAAGCTTAAGAAATGATCTCAAGATTTAGAAGCAAGGAAGATCTCTATCGATACCTCACTTAGCATGGTAAGCATGTGACATATACTTAATCATATGCTATAGTGGGTTTATTCCTTCCAACGATGGAAGGTACCAAAATTTCATTCTTAAAAGCTATACTCTGCGATGAGAAGAAAGCCTTCAAAAACAGTGAAATAAAGTTGATAGATATACCAAACTACCCAGAGATTTCAGTCACTAATCTCTACGAGGATGCGATGAAAGATGAAGAGTTGGTACTTTATCTTCCTACCAAGAAACAACTCTCTAACAAGCTTCCAGAAAGGAGCTTCTTCTTTGGAGTTCTTGGCACTTTAAGAGAGAGTTATCTCAGAGAGATCATTGAAGAAGCTCACAAAAAACGGTACTCTATTTCTCCTGAAGATTAAAAGAAGCAAGGCATACTAATAAGCGAGACCTGGCTCGCTGAGCTTAAGAAGCACCCATTCCTCTCTAGTAAGCTTTGATTCATAACTTTGTAGGGAAACCTGGAACTGGTATATTCCTAATGAAAGAGCATGCGAAGGTTCACAGAGAGAGAAAGTCATAGACTATTTATGAAGTGAGCAAAAGACTTTATAAAGATGTCTAAAAGCTAGAAGAAATGAACATAGATGCAGGAGCTGGCACAAAGAGAAGAAATATGGGTCCAAGCAAGCCTTAAGAAGAGGAGAAGAAAGAGAAGCCAAACCCCTTTATGGGCCAATTTAATATGTGAATATATTCATTCGTTTAAATCTAAAACTTATTTATAAACATTCATTCTTCCTTCTCTCGCACAAACTGTTGTCTTATCTACGCTTACTCTCTTACAGCTGCTTTGAATCAAGTCTACTGTATCGATAGGCAAGTCATGCATAAGATGATACAGCAGCAGCTTCTTGTAGTGAGTCTTGATTTAACTCCAGTAGAATTCTATTCCATTAAATTAAGGACTATAAGGAACGTTATAAACAGGAGTTATGTTTAGGTCTTCATAAGCTTTCTTAGACTCCTTAGTCTTATGAACTGATAGGTTATCAACAAACAGGATGATCTCTTGGTTGCTATACTTCTCTCTGAGCTTATGTAGGAACTCTATATACTACTCTCGCTTAATAGAGCGAGGGTGAATCACATAACTCTCTAAGCCTGAATCTTCACTTATACCAGCTAAAATTGCATGGGTGACTACCTTCACTTTTTAGTCATAAACTTCTATATTATCATACTTCTTATACCATGACTTATTAATAAAAGTGTTGAAAGTAAACACAGCTTCATCTGCATGTATGAACTTGATGTTATTATCAATAGCTCTCTGCATTTAATCATATATATAGTTTAAATTATTACTATAAAATGGCACTGTAAAATCAATCACTCTCTTCACTCTGTTGACAGTCTTGAAAGTAATACCATTTCTTCTATAAATGTTGGCTATAGTCTAAGGAGAGATGCGTATATCAGGAAACTTGCGATGAAACATTACAGCTCGCTAGTCTAGAGCAAAGTGTGCCCAATACTTTAAAGTCTTAGAGTCACAGAGGTAGTCAATATGGTGCTGTGAGAACTTTTATTTTCTAGCAGGATGCTTTCAAGTACCAGAATTAAAATGCTAAACAGCTAACATGCAGTGATACCTAACAGTAGAGGCACTCTTGTGTAAGAGCTTTGCAATAGCTGCATAATTCAATACTGGTTTGACTTAATCTATATTAATACTCGTACCATACCTAAGCTGAAGCAGTAAATCTAAATATTTATCATCATAAATAGACCCTAAATTTCGCTGATTTCTATTTCTCATATTGCAATTTGACCTAGTTTCTCTACTAACCCCAATAAGACCCCAACTATACCCTACAAATCAAAGCACTTATAAACCTCACTAAGGGGTTTTGGGGTTTTGATTCACTCTCCCTTCTTTAGCACACTTTTAAGCCAATAAATTATCTACTCTCTTCGCTGAGCTTTTAATAAAGTCTACTGTATCGATAGGTAGGTCATGCATCAAGTGGTATAGCAGCAGTTTCTTGTAATGGCCTTTTAATATACCCCAGTAGAACTCAATTCCATTAAACTATGGACTGTAAGGTACGTTGAACACTGGCGTTATTCTTAGTTGCTCATAACTCTTCCTTGTTTCTTTAGTCTTATGAACAGAAAGATTATCAACGAATAGTATAATCTCTTATTCAGGGTACTTCTCTCTCAGCTGCTCTAAGAAATTAATATACTGCTCTGTCTTAATAGAGCGAGGATGAATAACATAAGTTTCTAAACCAGCATCCTCGCTAATACCTCCTAGATTGCCATTGTTTATACCTTGACTTTCTAGTCATATACTTCTATATTACTATGCCTCTTATACCAAGATTTCTAGATAAGAGTGTTGAAGGTAAACACAGCCTCGTCAGCATGTATAAACTTAATATTATTAGTAATAGCTCTCTGCATTTAATTATAAATATAATTTAGGTTATTGTTGTAAAATGGCAGAGTGAAATCAATCACTCTCTTGATACGATTAACACCTTTGTAAGAAAAACCATTTCGTTTATAGATGTTGGCTATAGACTAAGCAGAGATCTTCAACTCAGGGAACTGGCGATGAAACATAGTAGCTCGTTGGTCTAAAGAGAAGTGAGCCCAATACTTCAAAGTTTTATCATTAATAAGATAGTCAATATGCTTCTATAGAAGCTTTGACTACCTCTTAGGCTAAGAATTTAGCTACTATTTCTTTAATTATAGTGCTATAAGACAGTGGGAACGAACAGTTGAAGGACTTCGCTTTATGAGTAGAGCAATAGACTTATAGTTTAGTACTGGTTTGATTTATTCACTGTATATATCAACTCCATATCGCAGTTTAAACACTAAATCTATATACTCTTCATCATAAATAGACCCCAAAAGCTTTCTATTTTTGTCTCGCATTTAATTAATAAACCCCAACCCCTAACAAATTCCCTACAAATCAAAGCACTTATAAACCTCATTAAGGGGTTTTGGGGTTTTGACTCAAGTAGGTAAAAAAAATTTAAATGTTCATTGTTAATTTGAGAGAAGGAATTTTCTTATTTTATCACCCCATTCATTCATGGCTTTTGGCAATAGAGCAGCAACCATACTTAGTCCAAATCCGATCTAATAATTAAAAACAAGTTTAAACAAAATATGATAAAGATGATATTTTTACCTTAAGGTCAGTTTGCAGACAAGCGAGCATCCTGACACCCTTTCCATCACTTGACTTTTCAATTTTAAAACATCCAACCACTGACTTTGCCCTTTCATTAACTTTAGTAGCAGGTTTAATACTGTCAGGCACAGCTGTTATATAAATATAGTGGCAGCCATCGTGTTTGAAGTATATTCTTTTCTCAATGAAATCCCTATTTTTGAAGTTCATAGGGGCTTTTGAAACCACATAAACTACTTAAAGATATTCATTTATAGACTGGAATTCTTCGTACTAAGCTAAACCCTCATCCCATTTAAGTCTCTGTTCCATCAACATATACTAAAAATTAAAGAAAAAATTGTTAATTTACACAATCAAAAACGTCTTTTGGTTCTTGAGTTTCATGAAAAATCCATTCGCATTTAATGAAAGGATTACTCTTATCATATTTTGATCCAGTCTTAGACCATACTTTTGTCAAATCAGTATTAAGTTTATTTTACCATCCTACTTAATCTGCCTCTATGTCATTGATAAAGTCTACCAAGAATCTTTTGGTCTATATATCAACAATTAAATTAGCTTCTTATTAATGAATATATTTGTGGAGAATCCTTGAAATCGCAAATTTATACATTGAACTTACAAAATCATAGTTTATTTCATTATCGTTTATTAAGTTCTTAGGTATATCAAGAGTATCATCAAATCCAGGGCCAGAATTTTCTTTACTCTCTTCTGCTTAATTTTAATTAAAATTCATTCCATTTTCTTCTTGTGAATCAATTTCTGATTTCTCATCCTATGCAGTACCTAAATTCATTATGAAAATGAGCTGAAGTTCCTCAAAATTTGTTTTAGAATGAACTCTTAACTTACAAAAACTAAGATTTCCATTAGAGCTGCGTTTGCTGCTACTCTGCCCTGACTACAGCTGTTCGAATCTTTTCTGATTATACTTATTCCCCTAAGTATTAACGTTTCCGTTACCAGTTTCTTAATATTAATCATTCTGCTCACTCCTAAATGAATCATAAGACTCATCTGCGCTGTTGTAATCGTGATGAGCTTTCATTGTTAGATGTCTTTTGTTACTATGATGAGATTGATGATTGGCTTATCTATCGTTTAGGTTCAGATTATTGTTACCTATATGAAGCATATGATGTAATTCAGTCATTGAAGTGTCTAAAAGTGTGTTGCTTTGGTTGTTTTGTCTGCTACTATCCAGAGCCAAAATTACATCACTCGTGGAATCACAATAATTCGCATCGTTATTCATAAACATGCTACCAACCCCTGCTACAGCTAAAGCATTTGGCATAAACACCGTGTTATGTCTGTGTGTTTTGATGCTCTTCAATTTGTCATTCATTATTTTTCCTTTCATAATGGCTTCGTTCTGTTTCTGTGAATGTTTTCGACTCTCTTGCTGATTGTGATGTGAAAATATCAATATAGGAGTGTTTTTCAAAGTGATTTTAGAGGTTTACTAAGCTGAGTCCTCATTCAAGATTTAGAGCTGAAGTTTCAAAATTTTACTCAAGTCATTTCGTTATTTCAAACGCTATATTTATAATTAAAATGAATAAATGCAAAACTTTAAATAGAAACTTCATTAACGAATCATTGTTACTTATTAAGATTTGAATGAAGTTTTAAATTTCATTTAAATGGAAGTTGTTAACAGATTATTAAAGTATATGATTAATCTTCATTGAAAATCTATAAATAAACAGCATTTATTACTTACTCCATTGAAATTATGGCCTAGAGAAAGGTCATCCTCATTTTTTGTACAACAGATTGAATTACCCATTTTATTTATTTTTTTCTAGATTTCTCAAAATATAAATAATTTAATTACTCAAGTCCTAATTAAAATAATCTTATTAAGTCACATTCTGATTGAAATCATAAGATTAATGTTGAAATTTAATATAAGTTTATATTGATAGTTCATGTTTCAATGAAATTATGAATTTTATCAAAAGAATTTAAATTAAACCCTTTTTATCCTTGGGAAACAGTCACTGACTTTATCTGCTATGATTCTTTATTCTTTCTCACTGTTTTTTCTATGGAGTGATGAAGCTATTAGTGTTGCCATTATTAGCTGTGGGAATGTTCAACTAATTAATGCCTGCTTAATTGGTTGAATTTGCGAGAGTTTTAGTAGCACCATTGTTAAGTGCGTTAGTTGCTGCACTTGTCAATATCCCTGTTTAGACGGTTGGGTTTGGTGCAGATAAGTTTGTTACTAGGGATTGCTGAGGGATTATTCTGTATACTTCGATGTCTAACACTTTAAATTTGAGTTGGAAAATATTCTTAATGAATTAAAAGAAATTCTAATAATACAAACTAATTTATGAGTCTTCCACTTAAGGAAATTATAAATATTTTCATCTTTTTGGTAGGTTTTAATGACTTCATTCTGTGTCAATGAGAATGTAAAACAATTTGCATATGAATTATAAATTATTCCATATTTAACTATAAAAGCTTGTTAATCCTTCATAGATATAAGTTGTTGTGAAGATTTTATCCCTAATGATGAGTAAACCAATTTTCAAACATAAAATGAAATACTAATAAATATCTTTATTTATTATTATAATAATAGAATTATTTAATTTATATTTAAGCACCATGAATTTAGCCTCCTTCAGCTTTAATGATAGTAACAATTGGTCCTTATATGCCATCACAAATATCATGAAAAACTTCAGCTGTGAAGCCATCTCTACGCCCCCAGAACAATAGTTTCTAATTCAAATCTTGCAATTATGAAAGATTTTAATCTGTTGATTGCAGGAATTTTCTGAATTTCTTATTTTAAATATATAAATTAGAAGTTTTACTTATTTAAACTATAATATTGAATTTCACTCTGTTGTCAGGGTTAAAGCTACTGTTTTAATCAAAGTTCAAACTAATATCCTTGACTTGAGACTGTAAACCTAAATTCACTATATTATAAATATTAAATTTTAATTTTATCCCAATATTTATACTATACTTTATATGCATAGTCTTTTGCTTTTTAATCTTCTAAATCAAGAATTGAATCTCATCAAGAGTAGCTAATGGTTGCTACAATCCAAACTATATCTGATTGAATAAGTACTTACACCCGTTTGAGTCCAACTTTTTCTTAGACTTTTAGGGGTTAAATTCCAGGATTTTGTTATTCAAATTTAGCAAAAGGTTTCTGTTTTTGTTAAGGATTTCACTGCATTTTTTAAGGTATCCACTTATATCAGCCCAGGTGAGATTTTTTTAGTGGTCGTGACTGGCGTGAGAAATGTTAGTGCGAGAACATTGGGCACAAACTAATTCTTAAGATTCAAAGCAAAATTGATCTAAAATATAAAATTTAGGGGTGAAAATTCTATTATATAAATTGATCAACTTGGACTCCTGGATGGTAGCTGCAATCAATAAAAGATGATTAAGCCTATTCTAGGAGCTTTGGCAACTCTCTATTTACTATTTAAGCACCAATTCTAATAGCTATATTGCAACTAGGGCAGATTAATTTTGAGATATCGTTAACCTGGTTCTTAACGTAGCAGTCTAGACATATAAAATGAGTACAAGATTCAAGGGGGATTCTCATTCTGCGTGTACTGTCCATAATCATAGAACAAAATGAACACTTTTCAGCAACTATTGAGGTCTTTGGAGACTACTGCTTTGTTGGGGAAGGTTTTAATTGGGATTACTGAGAGTTTTGATTTTGTGCTTGTTAAGTGTTCAGTTATGGAATGGTTGTAGTAGTCGTGGTATTTTGTTGATTGTTAATAGATCCTGCTGATTTTTTATCTATCTTTGTGTTTGCATTTTGTTGTTTGGTAGCATTAACTTAATTAGTACTCTAGTTAGCCTAAATGGTGTTATTTATTGTTGGTAATGTGTTTTGCAGCTGTTGGGATGTGGTTGTATTTGTGGGATTAATTTTTGGCTATACCTACTACTGTTGTTGAAAAGTGTTATTTACAACTGTCGATTACTTCGTTTCTTCAATTTAAGCAGGTTTCTATTGATTGGTTTGAGATAGATTCTATTGCTATTGATTATTTAAAGTTGCTGAAGTTTAACTAGTTGATGTGGTTTAAGTTTGATTTGTACCTATAGTGCCAGTTTATGTTATAGGCTTTTGCTAATTAATCTGTTAAGTTTATTGCTATGATGCTTTTTCTTGAGTTTAACCAAGGTTTTGTACGGCTTGATTCTAAATAGTCCCTGTATTGTTTGATGCTTATATCAATTACTACTATTAAGGTTAAGTTTGATTTGAGTTTAAGGTACTTCCTTAAGTGTTAGAAGTTTGAAGGTTTGTTACTACGTTTTACTGCTAATTTATGCTTTAATTTAATGGCAATTACTGTGCGTTGGGTTAAGTTTAGTTTTGTGTCAGCAACTATTATTAAGTTGTGATTTGTTATTAGGGTGGTTGGTTAGTATTGCTCTTTATTGAGTTATCCGCCATTTTAAGACTTCAAATATTTAAATTAAAATTATATATTTTTATTAGCAATCACCCATTCTATGCAAATAGAAACTTTAAAATGATTCATTAACTTTTAATTTGATGTAATTTTACACTTTAAATCTGAGTTGTTGATAAGTTTTAGGTTAAGTCAGATCGAACTAGGGAATAGGTAGGCTAATAATGTTATCGTAGGACTCATCACATCTATCGAAAAGACACAAATCCAAGCCACCTCCAAACATGAGGATACTGTGTTGCCAGAATGACACTGACTTTTCATCTTTTTGGGTCGTTAAAATATAAAAAAATATTATCTGGAGTAGAAGAAAAAAATTAATAAGAAATTTATTTTGGAAAGCAGTGAGTTGAGAACTAATTGATAAAGACTCTTCTGGCAGTTGGGATGATTTGTCCACCACCTCTGTGGATAGCGTCGGCGTGGAGGGTATCCTAATTCATAATTGCAAAGTTACAGTACATAATGTTGAATCTGATACCTCTCATGTTCTCCTCAGTTATAATAAGTTATAAATCCATTCTTTGGTGGCCCATTGGAAGGCAGCTTCGCAAGAGTCCTTGATTTCGTTAAGATATTGGACAGCCTTGGTTTGATCAACTATAATTCTACAATATTCTAGTTAGGGCCTGAGGTCTCTGGACCGAAGCACCAGATCTTCTTGGCGTCATTGATATCCCAACCGTGCTTGTCGGCGAGGATTCTAGAATAAAATCTTATTTACTTTTGATCTTGCTTGGATGAGATATCATCAGCTTCGATGGCATTGGTAACATCATCACCAAGTGGGGCGGCGAATTGAAAATTTTAGAGTCTGTTATGCTTGTTTGGTGACTTGGAGAGGCACATTTGAGATGAGATAACTGATACAATTTATGTTTCCTTGTATGTGACGACTGGGTCGGATTTCTTGATTTCGCACTTAGCGTACTCTTCAACCAAATCTTTTAAAGCTAATTTACTTAATTAAGATTTCGACGTGGAGCTCACTTTTTAACTTTAATTCTCACCTGATTCTTCAGTGTAGCAGAGAACTAATGGATCTGACTTTGAGAGCTTCTTAAGTCCTTAATATAATTTCAAGATACCCTTATATTATTCTAAAAATATGTGATTGAGTACTTCATGACTCTGATGTTGTGGGCATCTTCGTGATCTGAGATGGTACCTTGCTTAAGAAGATATTGATCAACTCCGACGAGACCAACAGTGTTACTTCTTCAATTATTAATTCAAACTCATAAATACAGATATTTATGGAAATAATCTTTATTACTGTTTAGAAATACAATCAAAAATTCATTATATGAATTAAATTAGAAATTGTTATAAAATTAAAAATATTTCATTAGATAACGAAAAGAACTGGCTTGATCTTCTTGGAATAATTAATATATACTATTTGCACAGTTTCAGTTTGGACACAGACTTAATTAATATTATTAATCGACGACGACGAGAGCACCGTCTGTGACTCTCATATAGAAAAGAATATTCATTTATATATTTATTAAATTAAATTACTCTAAATTAATAAACATTATAATTAGAGTGAGTTGAGCAGCGTAGAAGACTCTTTGATAATAGCTAAATTAAATAAAATAATATTTATCAAAGTCTTTTATCTCAGTTAAAACCCCAAATTTTTTTAATACTAATTTCTATGAAAAAAGTAATAAATTAATAATATCTTCAATTTCATTTATTATCAAATTTTAATGTAGTTATTTACGCTTTTACATAAAATCTTTTTAAAGAATTTATGAGTTTTAAGTCATAACGGCTTCTTTAGTGTTTATAATTTAATAATTATATAAAGAATATAAAGCGAGAATTCTGTTTCTCTCCTTTTGATCTTTAAAGTTTATAATCTATATATTAATAAATTGAATTTATTAATAAACTTCGACGAGCTTTGGAAGATCTGAGATTAAAGTATAAAAATTGTGTTATATTTAAAAATATAGAAGTGTTGAAAATATTATAATTTATAAAGAGTAATTTAGAATGATAAAAAGGAATATTTTATGTATGAATCATTCAAGATAAATCAATCTATATTAGAAATGAAAAAATATTGAAAAAGTAGAATATCAAAAAAGATTTGGCCAGTTATACTTAATTGAGAGATTTAATTATTGATTGATTAATTCACTAAAAATTGACTGATTCATGAATAAAATAAACATTATACTTTTATTTATATTGTATATACTAAATAAATTAAAAAATAATTTAAAATCATCTCTTGAGGACGGATCCATCATCAATAAATAATTATCATATGCTAATGCATTTTTCCTAATTTATAAATAAAATTGAACTTGTTGGCGTAGATTCTGGCTATAATATATAAATTATAAATATATAGTAATAATAACTTAAAAGTGATTCGTAGTAAAGGGAGACACCAGTTGACTTAATGGTGATACCTCTCTCTTGCTCATCAGCTCTGGTATCAGTGAATCTGGCTAAAATACCTAAAATATATCACTCAGTAAGAGTAGACTTTCCATGGTCGACGTGGGCAATTATCTTATAATATAGAAAATTTACCTCAAAATATTATCAACAGTGAAGTTGGGCATCTTTTGGGTTGATATAATTTGATAAATTTTTAATTCATCTTTATACTCAGATATTTTAAGAATTTTGCTTGAATAAACAGCTAATTTGTAAAATTATGAGTAATATATGAAAATGATAAAAGGAAGATATATTAATATAGAAGAGACAAAGAATGTTTATTGTGGTTAAGTTTTTTCAACAATTAATGATTAACAAATAAAAAGCTTGTGATCATAATCATAATCGACTGTAGCTAAGATTTATAGATTTATAAATTACGAATTAAAATAATGAATTTATTTTTTTTATAAGTAATTGCTCATAGCTTGTCGAGGAAGTTTTCGAGAAGTGGAATACCTGGTTTAAGTCCCTTCCTCTTTCTGATGGTTTCAACCAAGACACCTGACTTTGAAGTTGGTTCAGTTGGGTCGGTGGCAATATTTTCCCAATGGTCGAACACGCATTGTGGGAAAGCTCTTCCTGAAGTCATGGCTCTCAAGTGTTGAGTGAAACCGAATGACTCAGCGACTGGCAAGTAGGCCTTGACGATGATGAGTGGGGTTCCGTTAATTGGCTCTTCACCGATAACGATACCTCTTCTCATTATATAAAATTACTACTATTTTTAAATCCATAGCATCATCTGGGGCTTGGATCTCGCACAAGAAGATTGGTTCAACGAATCTTGGGGAAGCAGTTAAAGAGAATAACTTTTATAAGTGGAGGGCAACGTCCATAATGTTGAATCACTAAATTCAAAATATATTGTAATTTCATATAATATTCTTCAACCAAATCCTTGAGGCAGATTTCTGTAAAATGTATACATTCTTAAGTCCTTCGACTATTATTTATTACTTTGAAGATCTGAGGCGTGCTTTGGCTCAACAGCGACTCTGACGACTGGGGAGACTGAGTACTTAATGCTATGGCTACACATTTTAACTAATCTTACGTGACCAACAGTGTTTCCGCATGGTACATCTGGAACGGCTTCGACTTTACCTCCCATCATGAGAACGGTTCTTTGGATGTTCTTAACGTTGAGATCGTTCTTGGAACCTGGGGTATAGTTTGGTCCCATGATTCTGACCTTTTGACCAGTTTGGACGACTCCTGAGAAGACTCTTCCGAAAGCGTAGAATCTACCCTTATCGTTAGTGGGCACCATCTTTGAGATGAAGACCATGAGTGGACCCTTTTGATCGCAGTTCTTGATGGCTTGTCCGCATGGATCATCAATTGGACCCTCATAGAGATAGGCAGCTCTGTATTTTTGAGCGGTAGCTGGGGATGGGAGTTTCATGACGATCATCTCTAAAAGAGCATCAGCAGCATTCAAAACCCTAAAACCCTTTCAGTAAATTAATTGAGTTTTTGATTGATAAAAATAGACTATTAGTGCATACTTAGGGTTTTAGTAGGGTTTATATTCGGGTTTAATGTTTAAATGTATTGTATATTAGTGTGTATTAGAGGTGCTTTATTTTTACTATTCACTCAAACAATACTTTTGCATCATGAGGTAACTTTCTAAACTTTATTTCTCCTAACCAGCTTACAATTTAGTCTATTGTATGCTCCGCTCTATGGTTAGGCTTAATGATTATCTACTCAGCCATATCTTTCATTTTACCTTTTATCTTATTCTAGTTTAAATATTGCTGTATTCTCTGCTTTGAATCTTTCTCTCTCTTACAGCTATAGTAATCATTTCTTGGCATATCGCATTCAGCAATAATTGCTGCTAGAGCCCATACATCCCACTTAATATCACCATCTCTCCAGTCCTCCCTTTCTGGAAAGTATCCAGGAGTACCATAAACGTTGCCAAGTCCTGAAGCTTCAACTCTTTATGATCTATTGAAATCAATTATTACTACTCTGAGAGGTGAAAAATCAAGCATAATATTCTCTGGCTTCAAGTCTCTATGGACATACCCTAAAGTGTGCAGCTCTTCAATGCCTTTGCAAACATTTGTAAGAATAAGGGGTAGCTACTTTGGAATCCTTTAATCTTATATGTAGTCTCTTAAAGTCATTACATATAGAGGGAGACGAAAAGCAATATGATCTTGAGCGAGGAGAATTGTATCGAGCTTATTTATAAATTTGCACTGTCTATCCCTTGCTTTAGTAAGAGCTTAGTACTCATTGACAAATTCCATTTGATACTTGTCATCACATTCAAAGTAGTTGAATGGATAAATCTTGTATGCGAACTGCTTATTAGTTATGACCTTTTTCTCAAACTTGTCCTCAAGTATAAGATAACTTTCCTTACATTCTTTAAGGTCAATTACATTTAAAATTGGAAGCTTTAGTGCTTGTATCTTCAGACTGATTTTAACTATCTCAGAAGCTGGAACGTTTCTCACTGCTTTAATAAGCTTATTTTCTTTCTTAACTCTTTGTTCCAAGATTCTAAAGGGTCTCTTTGCTTTCTTTTTTGAAGGAAGACCTCACCAGTCTCAGGATCTATGACTTCAAACTTCTTGCCATGATGGTTTCATAGGTAAACTTTTAGATCCCTTGAATGATTGTATTACTTATTTACAGTAAGGGCAGAAATATTTTCCATCTATCTTATCATGCTTAAGATAGAGCTTGGGTTTGTTAGAATGCTGCTCTAAAGTATGACGTTTGAGAACAGATTTATAAGTAAAGTTCTTCTAATACTCTTCACAAAAATGTTCTTTCTTTAATTCTTTTTTCTCTTCCTCCTCTTCATCCATTTTTATTGGTACCTTGCATTAAATTTCTTAGCTCTGCATTTATATTTAGCAAATTAATTGTTATTCATAATCAGAGACCTAGGGTAAGAAAATTTCAGGTTCATAATAGGTAGAGGCATCACAAGTCTCAATTTTCTTTTGATTCATGGGGGGTGGTCTAAATCGGTGCAAACATTTTTTCAAAATCCTAAGTCGGTGCAAAATTTTTTTTAACAAAAACATCAAAAACCCTAAGTCGGTACATGATAATTTTTTGACATTATTGATATATTTTATCATCCTACCCCACATAAAAAGTATAATTGTTAGCTAAAATTTATGTCTCAACTTCTGATGATAGGACACTTATAATATTATTACAAAAAATATTTTTTCTCTGTGGCAGATATTTGTTTAAGTAAAATAAAAAAATATTATTTTATATTTTAATATCTAATTAGTCAGTAAGTAAAAAAATTGGGGATTAAGAACATCATAATTATTCATTAAATTTAATGATGTCTGGCCTTATTATAAAAACCATTTACTAAATTAATTGTCTTTTTTCATATACACTAATCAATATGTACAAATTTTTAACACCAGACATCATTAAATTTAATGAATAATTATGATGTTCTTAATCCCCAATTTTTTTGCTTATTGACTAATTAGATATTAAAATATGAAATAATATTTTTTAATTTTACTTAAACAAATATCTGTCACAGAGAAAAAATATTTTTGTAATAATATTATAAGTGTCCTATGATCGAAATTTCATAAAGGAGTTCGATTCAGAAGCTGAGACATAAATTTTAGTTAATAATGATACTTTTTATGTGGGGTAGGATGATAAAATATATCAATAATGTCAAAAATTGATCATGCACCGACTTAGGGATTTTGATGTTTTTGAGAAAAAAAATTTTGCACCGACTTAGGGTTTTTGAGAAAAAAATTTGCACCAACTTATACCCCCCCCCGATTCATGAAAGAAAGTGTTTTTGCTGGCTAATGCCAATCAATGCCGCTTTTCTAAGTAAGTTACCACTCGTTATATAAATACTTTTAATAATTATATAAGTTGTTTAAATTCTAACTTTATACACAAGTAAGAGTATATTCTCAAAGATTTTGAGAGGTTTAAAGGGGTCTGAGCGAGAGACATAATTATTTAATGCACCTAAATGTGTTTTGTGAAGTTAGGTGCAGATCCTAAATATGTTCTTGAAAAAACAGGAGGGGAAGTTTTAAAATT
Organism: Oxytricha trifallax; assembly: GCA_000711775.1. Taxonomy (NCBI): domain Eukaryota; phylum Ciliophora; class Spirotrichea; order Sporadotrichida; family Oxytrichidae; genus Oxytricha; species Oxytricha trifallax. The sequence continues at coordinate 8,039 of ARYC01000688.1, read as the reverse complement.
TAATTTTTTTTATGTACCACTTAATACGGTTCTGAGCTTTAATTTAACCTCCTAATTAAGTTTTTAATAAATTAGGAGCACCACCTAATTAAATTAATTATTATTAGGAGCAATTTAATGGAAAAAGTTTGATAAAAATCGAAGTCAAACTCTGGAACTTGGAGAAAGTTCCTTCTTCTTTATCTTTTTATCTGATTCAGGTTGACCTCCAAGTGGATATCCCTATTTAGTGGTAAAGTTTTAGCAAGTTCAGAATGGATATTCATAATTTTAAATTTCATAAACATTTATAGAAACTGGAAGCAAGATGGAGTCTATGAATAATGCAATGAAGAGAATATAATCTCAAGATTTAATAGGTAAATTCAGAAGTAAAGAAGACCTTTACAGATACTTGGTATAGCAAGGTAGGTTCACTTATAGCTAACTTATTAAACAAATTTTGATTGTTATTGCCAAGACAGGAGGGAACTAAAATCTCATTTTTAAAAGCATTACTAAGTGAAGAGAAAAAATCTTTTAAGTCTAATGATATTAGGATGATTGAGAATCCTAACTACCTCTATGATGATGCTATGAGTGATCCAGATTTTGCTCTCTACCTTCCATCAAAGCTATAACTTTCTAATAGGTTGCCAGAGAGAAACTTCTTCTTTGGTGTACTTGGAACTCTGAAACCTGAGTAATTAAATGAAGGAATTTAAAAAGCTCACAAGAAACGCTATAGCATCACTCCTGAAGAAAAAGAGAAGCAAGGTATTAAAATAAGTGATACCTGGTTGTAGGAACTTCAAAAGAATCATTTCATCTCAAGTAAGCTTTGCCTTCTAACTTTAATGAAAAACCTGGTACTGCTATATACTTGATGAAAGAGCGTAGCAAATTGAACAGAGAGAGAAAGTCTCAAGTAAAGCATGAATTGAGTAAGAGACTCTTCAAAGATTTCTAAAAGCCAGACGAGATGAACATAGAGCAGGTGCTGGCACTAAGAGTAGAAACATGGGCCCAAGCAAGCCTTAAGAGGGAGAAAAGCAAGAGAAGCCAAATCGGGCAAATTTAATATGTGAACTTATTCATTCGTTTAAATCTAATACTTATTTATAAACACAAAATCTCCCTTCTCTTGCGCACACTTTAGCTTCTCATCACTGACTCTTTTAGCATCACTCTTAATAAAATCGACTGTATCTATCTTTAAATCATGCATCAGATGGTAGAGCAGCAATTTCTTATAATGACCTTTCAATAACCCCCAATATAGTTCGATTCCATTGAACTAAGGGCTGTAAGGAACATTAAATATAGGTGTTATATTTAGCCTTTCATATTCTTTCCTTGAGTCTTTAGTTTATGAACTGACAAGTTATCAACGAATAGAATAATCTCTTAGTCAGCGTACTTATCTCTGAGTTATTGCAAGAACTTAATATATTATTCAGTGTTTTTAGAACGAGGGTGAATAACATAAGTCTCGAGGCCACTATCTTCACTTATTCCTCCAAGAATAGCATGAGTTTACATTTAATTTTTTATTCATAAACTTCTATATTACTATACCTCTTGTACCAAGACCTTGATATAAAGGTATTGAATGTAAATACTGCTTCATCAGCGTGTATAAACTTTATATTATGCTCTTAAGACCTCTCATTTAATCTAATATATATTTTAAATTAGTCTTATAAAATGGAACATTAAAGTCAATTACTCTCTTAATGCGATTGACTGTCTTGTAAGATATACCGTTCTTTTTATATATATATTAGTTATCGATTATGCAGAGATGTGAAGCTAAGGAAATTGGTGATTAAACATCACAGCCCTCTTGGCTCGAAAGAAATGAGCCCAGTATTTAAGAGTCTTATCATTAATTAGATAATCGATATGATGCTGCTAAAATTTTAAGGGTCTCTTAGGCTTAGAATTAAGATGCTATCTCTTTAAATTCAATGCTAATAGACAGTGAGACCTCACAGTTGCTGGAGATTTATGGAGTAGCCTTGCTATAGACGTATAATTCAGAACAGGTTTGAGTTATTCGCTATATTCATCACATCCACAATGCAACTTAAACAATAAATCTATATACTCAATTTCATAAACTGACCCCAAACCTCGCATATAATCACTTAAAATACTAATATTTAAACATTAAACCTTTACATAAACCCTATAAAACCCTAAAAATTAATGCACTAATAGTCTACTTTAATCAATCAAAAACTCAATCAAACTACTGAAAGGGTTTTGGAAATTTGATTGATCTTATTTAAAATTTATTTACAAATATATTCATATAAAACTCAAACCATCATCGGCATCTTGGTCAATCTTCCATTTGACAAATGAAGCAAAGCTTTTACATCATCTTGTCGAAAGTTTTAATAAATAATTATGATACTATGATCAGATGAGAAGTCGACGTGACCTGGTTAAAATTCTAAATTTTCAAAATTATCAACAACAAAAATCTTTTTATTTTTATATTCTAAATAATTTGGCGTTTCCAGCGTTGTCCTCTTTTTTAAAATGGGAAATAACTGACATGTTTCTAATTTAGAAATCTATAATTAATTGATTTACTAAGAAAAAAACAATTTGTATTTTTATATTTTTATTTAGAATATCGATACCTCTTCTTTGGGTAAGAGTTTGATAGATACCTCCCATAGCATCAATTCATAATGTTTATTATTATACATTATGAAATACATTATTAGGTTTGATCAACGAGAAGGTTAGGGCCAAGTTATTATTTTATTATTAATGTCAACAATGGGAAGGCGAGGACGTAGAGTCTGATAAAATTACATTTTACATTAAAATTAGATGAGGTTTCAGTGACGGTTTCCTTGAAAAAGGTTAAGAAAATCCTATTTTATATTTAGAGCTCACCGCAGCCAGCAATAATGTGCTCACCTGATTTTAAAGTTTAAAAGTAAGATATATAATATATTGACGATAAATCAGCAGCGTTGATCCACTTTTGGAAGACAGCCTTGAGGAGATCCTTTCCTTGCTTTTCTTTATCTTCGTTCTTGAGTTAAACGTCAAGAGTGGTGAGCATTTTCCAGACGGCATCCTTGTTGTTATCCATGATGTTTCTGCAGAGTCTGACAATTGGCTCCATGATGAATTGGACGAAGCATCTCTTGAGTATACTATAGGAAGTTTAAAAAGCAAAACTTATACACCATCATCCCATTTCATTTTACCTAGTAATTAAGACCTTCCATTTCTTTCCCTTGGCATCATAGAAGTTATCACCCCAAAGCTTAATAATAAAAGTGCATCTTGTCGAAGTCAACGTTGAACTTTAAATAATCTTAATTATGGGATAATTCTGGCGAATCTGGTAAGGGTGAAGGCCCAACCGAAGAGGGCTGAACCGAAGGCAACGGTACCCTTGCATGGGTCAACTTGTTGACCTTCTCCCATATCATCAGCTTCGTAGGTAGAGATGATAACGTTGGCGTTTTCAATAACTCTTTGGAAGTTTTGATACATGTGTTCACCTTCGACTTGGAGTTCGAGAATACCTCTGTCAATCTTGTTAACGAAACTTCTTACAATTGATCTTCTCACCGAGGGCTTGTCTGAGCACAGTTTCATTACAAAAATACCATGATACTCACAGACTCCTTCGACGTAATCGACTTTCAAACTATTGTTAAAGTGACTCTCAAGGCAGCAGTAACTTCAGATGATTGCATTTAGTGACCTGGGGAATCGATCAAGTTGATCAAGTATGGTCTCTTGTCTCCTTCGATGTCGGATTCGTAGTAAATCTATAAATTTTCTAAAGAAAATTTGGCTAGAATACTATTAAGTTGGCCTCGGAAATAATACCGGCCTTTGCAATCAAAGAGTCAGTAAGTTAAATTATCTATACTAAATCTATCGTAAAGGGCAATAACAACTAATTTCTTTGTTTCTAATTTGGTTGGGGATATACATAATCTCCCTGATTTAATCAACAGTGAGAATTTTTGTTTATTAGGTTGATGATTTAAGATATTCAATAGAATGATTATTTAATAGAGTAATCCTTAATATAGACCTATTTTCCAATATATACTATTAAACTCGTATTAATTAAATTAGGCATAAAATTGGACAAATAGAATTGACATTAGAAATACCATAAAAATTAATAAAAAATTAAAATTAAATTTTTATATTAATAAGAAAATATTGATCCATAGCAATTTGAGATAATTATGTTTATTGAGAAATAATTTATTAAAAATTAAATACACAATCAAAGAAAGATTCGATAAAATTTTTGTATATTTTTTAATAAGATTAAATATTTCTATTATATCATTCAATAATAATATGTGAAATTACCAACTGTGCCTTTATAAAGTTTGTCTTAATCAATTTCATTTTATAATTATTACCATAAAATATTTATTTCAGCAATATTAATAAGAAAAGATAAGCAGGATTTTCACAAACTAATGATTACAAATCTAACAACTTTTAATTTAATATTAATATTTAATATTAACTTTTTTTTTAATTTTATAATTTCTAAAATTCAAATTGTCATGATTTATCATGAATTTTCATGATCTTAATACTATTTTAAATATTATAGAGTAAGATTCCACAGATTATTTTAAGAGAGATTATTAATAATAATTTAAAATGTCATAACTTCAATAAATGATCACGCTTCTGCTCTCAGACACATAGCAAAACATTCCAATCGCTTATAATGAACAATTGAAAGTGCAACAAATTTTCGAAAGACTGCAAAACCAAAGAAACTACTCTTCAAATATGAGGTTGCTGCACAATGGAAGAGTGCTTAACACTATCAAAGATATGAGGTAAGCAGTAAAAATAAATAAAATGTATTGGAATGGAAATATTGGACATTATTCGATCATTTCTGACATGTTGTTAAGCTCAATAAAACAAGAGAATTCTCATTATTTTTGTAGTTTTAAGGAATCTGGGTTGAAGCCAGGAGATACAGTGTATGTGTTAAATCATCTAAAGTACAACCATATTCATGAGCAGCTGAAAACTTCAAGATAAACAGGACAAAAGAAATAATTGATATATTCAATGATATCATAGAAGGATAAGTTCTAATAAGTTTCAGGGACTTCAAAGCCATAAGTATCAGCCACTACTGATTAGGAGCAGACCAAGAAAAGGACTTGGAGAGATATGCTATTCAAGTGGCCAGGAACATCCTCAAATCAAAACAGTGGAGAGGATTCTTAAAGTTCAGGAGAGAAAAAGAAGCTGGCTTCTTCTATTACTGAAAACATCTAGAAGGAAGTTCTTCCTGAAGAGAGAATAGATCTTATTACGCCAGAGCTTATCGCCAAAGTCACCGATGCTAGAACTGTTCTCAAGCCAAAGCCAGCTAAAAGCTAGTTTTTATTTGGTCATGGAGATGGATAAGACGAATTCATGAACTTCTTCTAGCAAATTCTGCAAAGAGCAGGCGCTCCTGAATAAGATTAATCTAATGCGCTTGGTTAAATAGCTCAAGAACGATCTATCTTTGCAAGAGATAGGGAGGCTGAGAGACAAGCCAGACATGAAAGAAGGAGGCAGGAATAGTAGGAGGCAGATCCCGCTATGGTTCAGAACTTGGTTGAAATGGGGTTCGAGGAGGAGAGATCGAAGAAAGTATTGAAGCATTTCAAGAACAATATGAACATGGCTATGGACTATATTCAAAACCCCAAAACCCCTTAGTGAGGTTTATAAGTGCTTTGATTTGTAGGGTATAGTTGGGGTCTTATTGGGGTTAGTAGAGAAATTAGGTCTATTTACAAAATGAGAAATAGAAATTAGCGAAATTTAGGGTCGATTTATGATGAGAAATATTTAGATTTACTGCTTCAGCTTAGGTATGGTACGAGTATTAATATAGATTAAGTCAACCAGTATTGAATTATGCAGCTATTGCAAAGCTCTTACACAAGAGTGCCTCTACTGTTAGGTATCACTGCATGTTAGCTGTTTAGCATTTTAATTCTGGTACTTGAAAGCATCCTGCTAGATAATAAAAGTTCTCACAGCATCATATTGACTACCTCTGTGACTCTAAGGCTTTAAAGTATTGGGCACACTTTCCTCTAGACTAGCGAGCTGTAATGTTCATCGCAAGTTTCCTGATATGCGCATCTCTCCTTAGACTATAGCCAATATTTATAGAAGAAATGGTATTACTTTCAAGACTGTCAACAGAGTGAAGAGAGTGATTGATTTTACAGTGCCATTTTATTGTAATAATTTAAACTATATATATGATTAAATGCAGAGAGCTATTGATAATAACATCATGTTCATACATGCAGATGAAGCTGTGTTTACTTTCAACACTTTTATTAATAAGTCTTGGTATAAGAAGTATGATAATATAGAAGTTTATGACTAAAAAGTGAAGGTAGTTACCCATGCAATTTTAGCTGGTATAAGTGAAGATTCAGGCTTAGAGAGTTTTGTGATTCACCCTCGCTCTATTAAGCGAGAGTAGTATATAGAGTTCCTACATAAGCTCAGAGAGAAGTATAGCAACCAAGAGATCATCCTGTTTGCTGATAACCTTTCAGTTCATAAGACTAAGGAGTCTAAGAAAGCTTATGAAGACCTAAATTTAACTCCTGTTTATAACGTTCCTTATAGTCCTTAATTTAATGGAATAGAATTCTACTGGAGTTAAATCAAGACTCGCTACAAGAAGCTGCTGCTGTATCATCTTATGCATGAGTTGCCTATCGATTCAGTAGACTTGATTCAAAGCAGCTGTAAGAGAGTAAGCGTAGATAAGACGACAGTTTGTGCGAGAGAAGGAAGAATGAATGTTTATAAATAAGTTTTAGATTTATACGAATGAATATATTCACATATTAAATTGGCCCATAAAGGGGTTTGGCTTCTCTTTCTTCTCCTCTTCTTATGGCTTACTTGGACCCATATTTCTTCTCTTTGTGCCAGCTCCTGCATCTATGTTCATTTCTTCTGGCTTTTAGACATCTTTATAAAGTCTCTTGCTCACTTTATAAATAGTCTATGACTTTCTCTCTCTGTGAACCTTCGCATGCTCTTTCATTAGGAATATACCAGTTCGAGGTTTCCCTACAAAGTTATGAATCAAAGCTTACTAGAGAGGAATGGGTGCTTCTTAAGCTCAGCGAGCCAGGTCTCGCTTATTAGTGTGCCTTGCTTCTTTTAATCTTCAGGAGAAATAGAGTAGCGTTTTTTGTGAGCTTCTTCAATGATCTCTCTGAGATAACTCTCTCTTAAAGTGCCGAGAACTCCAAAGAAGAAGCTCCTTTCTGGAAGCTTGTTAGAGAGTTGTTTCTTGGTAGGAAGGAAAACTACCAACTCTTCATCTTTCATCGCATCCTCGTAGAGATTAGTGACTGAAATCTCTGGGTAGTTTGGTATATCTATCAACTTTATTTCACTGTTTTTGAAGGCTTTCTTTTCATCGCAAAGTATAGCTTTTAAGAATGAAATTTTGGTACCTTCAATCTTTGGAAGGAATAAACCCACTATAGTATATGATTAAGTAAATGTCACATGCTTACCATGCTAAGTGAGGTATCGATAGAGATCTTCCTTGCTTCTAAATCTTGAGATCATTTCTTAAGCTTCAACCCTCTTCATTGCTGTACTTATTGATTCCATCCTTGTTCCTTCTCTTGTTATTGAATTTCAAATTTTAATATATAGAGTTCTGGATCCTACTGTTAAAAATCCTAGTAATAAATATGGGCATCTTATAGGACGTCAACCTGGTAAGGATACGTGGAGAAAGCTGGCAGAAGCTGTAACAAACTTCAGAGATGGAGCTCCATTTTTATCAATTTAGTTCCATTAAATTAGTACTAAACTTGTTTGAATTTAATTAGTACTGGTACTAATTCGGTTTAATTTTAATTGGTACCAATTTAATAGTGTCAAAACTTAATTAGTACCTACTTTTAAACTAATGAGGTTTTAATGGAAAAGTTCCAAAATTGTTCAAAACCTAATTGGTACCAGTACCAACCTGAATTTTA
>ARYC01000687.1:0-11053 GCA_000711775.1 Oxytricha trifallax | reverse complement strand
CGTGACCATGGTGACCATGACCATGACCACGGTGACCACGTAACCATCACTTGAAAATGCATGATTTCACTGTAATTCGTCGAATGACGTCGAAATAGAGAAGTGACCACGACCACCCCTCAACTCACCAGATACGTGGTTACTGCCTACGTGGTCCTAGTGACCATGACCGTGACCATGGTGACCATTACCATGACCACGGTGACAACGTGACCATCACTTGAAAATGCATGATTTCACTGTTAATTCGTCGAATGACGTCAAAATAGAGAAGTACCACGACCACCCCTCACCTCACCAGATACGTGGTCACGTGGTAACTGCCTCCGTGGTCCTAGTGACCATGACCTTGACCATGGTCACCATGACAACGTTGTACAAGTGACCATCTCTTAAAAATGTATGATTTCACTGTTAATTCGTCGAATGACGTAAAAATAGAGAAGTGATCACGACCACCCCTCAACTCACTAGATACGTGGTCACTGCCTTCGTGGTCCTCGTGACCATGACCGTGACCACGGTAACCATGACAATGACCACGGTGACCACGTGACCATCACTTGAAAATGCATGATTTCACTGTTAATTCGTCGAATGACGTCAAAATAGAGCAGTGACCACGACCACTCCTCAACCTACCAGATACGTGGTCACATGGTCACTGCCTCCGTGGTCCTCGTGACCATGACCGTGACCATGGTGACCAAGGCCATGACCACGGTGACCACGTGACCATCACTTGAAAATGCATGATTTCACTGTTAATTCGTCGAAAGACGTCAAAATAGAGCAGTGACCACGACCACCCCTCAACTCACCAGATACGTGGTCACGTGGTCACTGCCTCCGTGATTCTCGTGACCATGACCGTGACCATGGTTACCATAACCACGGTGACCACGTGACCATCACTTGAAAATGCATGATTTCACTGTTAATTCGTCGAATGTAGTCAAAATAGAGCAGTGACAACGACCACCAATCAACTCACCAGATACGTGTTCACGTGGTCACTGCCTCCGTGGTTCTCGTGACCATGACCGTGACCATGGCGACCATGACCATGACCACTGTGACCACGTGACCATCATTTGAAAATGCATGATTTCACTGTTAATTCGTCGAATGACGTCAAAATAGAGCAGTGACCACGACCATCCCTCAGCTCACCAGATACGTGGTCACGTGGTCACTGCCTCCGTGGTCCTGGTGAACATGACCGTGACCATTGGTGACCATGACCATGACCACGGTGACCACGTGACCATCACTTGAAAATGCATGATTTCAGTGTTAATTCGTTGAATGACGTAAAATAGAGCAGTGACAACGACCACCCCTCAACTCACCAGTTAAGTGGTCACGTGGTCACTGCCTACGTGGTCCTCGTGACCATGACCGTGACCATGGTGACCATGATCATGACCTCGGTGACCACGTGACCATCACTTGAAAATGCATGATTTCATTGTTAATTCGTCGAATGACGTCAAAATAGAGCAGTGACCACGACCACTTCTCAATTCACCAGATACGTGGTCACGTTGTCAGTGCCTCTGTGGTCCTCGTGACCATGACCATGACCTCGGTGACCACGTGACCATCACTTGAAAATGCATGATTTCACTGTTAATTGCGAATGACGTCAAAATAGAGCAGTGACCACGACCACCCCTCAACTCACCAGATACGTGGTCACATGGTCACTGCCTCCTTGGTCCTCGTAACCATGACCGTGACCATGGTGACCATGACCATGACGACGTTGACCACGTGACCATCACTTGAAAATGCATGATTTCACTGTTAATTCGTCGAATGACGTCAAAATAGAGCAGTGACCACGACCACCCCTCAAATCACCAGATACGTTGTCACGTGGTCACGTGGTCACTGCCTCCGTGGTCCTCGTGACCATGACCGTGACCATTGTGGCCATGACCATGACCACGGTGACCACGTGACCATCACTTGAAAATGCATGATTTCACTGTTAATTCGTCGAATGACGTCAAAATATAGCAGTGACCACGACCACCCCTCAACTCACCAGTTACGTACACGAAGCATGCCACCATAAGCGCATTCTGGGTAATTTCTCTTTTCCAGTCTTAGACGATATTTCAGATTGGCAGAGAATATATCTATCCTTAAAGGCATGGGCATCATAGGGGTTCATACTACTAAAGGGCATAGTGTTTGTAATGATTAATGTGAAGCACCAGATGTAATTATAATCAACGGAGCCGTATTTCTGCTTTGAAGTAATACATTTAGCTTGAGTGATCAGTGTAGACCTCGATGTGGTTTAAAACCAGCAATTTGACTCGTCATTATTCGCTATCACTGATTCCAGAGGTTAGGGCTGCCCTCTTTCATAATATTTTTTGCACAAAGCGTTAATTAATATTTAGTAACATACATGCGAAAAGATTTAAATAATAGAAAATTAACAATAAAAATGTATAATAGTTTATTGATTTATGGAGAAGTCTTGAGGTATCTCAATAGCACTTTTGGAAATAAATATTTCCAATCATCAACTGAACCAAAATAATCTTAAAATATCAATCCATCTAGAACCGAATCTCTCAGTGAATAATTCCAAAGCAGCAACTGATGCATTAAAATGTTAAATGAGCAGAGATCTTTTCCTTAAGAGTTGGGTTTTTCTTATCGATAATAGGTACCCATAGAACTATCTCAATGCTTCTCTGATTTAGAGTTTTTATAGTAAGTTTGATTTTAAGAAATAAAAAAGCAACAATAATTTTTCCTACTCTAATGGTAATGGTGCTGTATGTTCATGTACAATTTTTTAAATATCTCAATCTCAACCACTAACTCAATTTAACACTATAATATAAAATAATCACTAGATTAAGTTGCATGCGATTTATAAATATAGTGAGAAATTACTCAAATTTTTGTAGAAAAGTGAGATTTTACTGATGACATAGTTTTATAATTTATATGAAATAGCAAAACACAATCAAATTTTCATTTCTTTTACCAAATTTGATAAAGACTTTACGAATTTAAAATCTTATCAATATATTAGTGCTTTAAATAAGTGAACTTCAATAGAGACTCATGAATCTCCTCAGAATTAAAAACAACAAATCAGAAATATTGTTCAAATTTGTAAGTTAATTTTTAATTATTTAATATTTTTATTTGATGTAGGAAGACGATTATAGATGACATGACTACAGGGAGCTATAATAATAGTTAGAACAAAACAAGGATATGATGACCTTCCTCAGATTTAATATGAATTTTCATCGATTATAAACAATTGTAGAGGGGCACTACCTTTCCCATATCAGCAAGCCACAATGAGATTCGTTAAGGATTTCATAACTGGGCTCAAAGGCCTCTTTTAAAATAGCAGAAGTATAGACTTTTAATGTGCTACACTATGAAGAGCTATAGGAAAATTAACAAACAACTCATATAGAATAACCGATACTAGGATGTTTAAGAGAGCATATGGTTGAATGGTACAAAGTTTGGTATAATACATTTACGTATGGGGCTTCCATACTTCAAAATGTTTGAAAAGTCTATTATTACCTTAAAATTGCTAAATCAAAGATATTCTGCACTATCTAATAGCCGAGGATGGGGTGATAAATCCTGTAGAGAGCATTTGAGAAAACTTGGCAAAATATATGGCTTTGCGCAAAATATAAGCGCTCACAAGCTGAACTTGAAAAGTCTATCAAATGGACCAGAGATTTCGACTATAATGGACATCTTTTGGAAGCCAGCTAAAGTGGATAAATAATTTATTTAAAACTTAAATTAAAACAGTATACCCTTAAGTATATAATTTCTACATTCTGATTTTATTTTTATAAAAATTTTTCATGATTCTATATTAATAGGAAAATTAGTGGCGGTTGTGAGACATTATACTTACTATACGCAACCAGTCTTGGGCACAGCCAAAAGTTTACAGTGACCTATTAGTTAATTACATATCCGGCTTGATGGTCTCCGGCATGTTGTCTCCATAGTGCCACTACATATTACTAATTAAATACATATAAATATAAGTACTATTGCAAGTGGTCCCTTAAAGACTATGCCAGACCACTAATTATGATATTTAGATTTTAAATATATAATTGATTAATTAATTTTAAAACTAAAACTGATTAGTATTACTCACAATCCTAATTCAAGGCAGTTATAATTAATTATTAATTAAAGATTAATTTGTAAATAAAAAGTTTCCTATCTTTATCTATTTTAACAATACTTACTCATTATAAACAGAGATTAAGCAAGAAAAAAAGAAACGAAATAGAGAGTTAAAAGTTCAATTAATTTCAAAAAGATATCATGTTTGGCAGCCATCAATAATTACTTCTCAAGAAAAAATGAATAAATCTTAAAAATGACTTTGTGAATAATATTACTTACATTTGAGCTAAAAAAAAAGTAAAATAAAAAATATTAAAGAGTGAAGACTGTATTTGGACATGCTTGCATTCAAGAATATTAAACTTCACCTATTACTTATATAATTTACGATTAGAATGGAAAGTACATTTTTAGTGCGGGAAAGATTATATTGATCTACTCAATCTATTCTTACTAAACATCTATAGCAAGACTGCCCCAAAAATCTCCTTCAACAGTTAGGTCTCACAGTCTATAAGCATTTAATTTTAAAGATGTCATCTTTATTCAAAGCCTATAAGGACCTTTAAAATTTTAGTAGGTACCTTATCAATGATAAGACGCTCAAATACTTGAATAATTTCTCTCTGGCCTAGAGAGCTGTGATTTAAATCGCCAATTTCCTGACTTCATATATCAGCATAATTCATAGCATACATATAAAAAAATATTTGAATGTCTTACAAGAGAGTTAATCGCATAAAGAGAGATAAGACTAACTAAGTTTAAGTTTTTGATTAAATGCAAGAGGAATTAAAAGTATTATATTAGGTTCATTTATTCAGATAAACCAGTGTTTACAATCTTTACCTTTATATCTAAGTCTTGGCGCAAAAGGTACACTAGATAGAAGTTTATGATTGAAGATCAAAGTTTAAACTTGTAGAACTTAATGCGGAATAGTTATTTGAAGACAATGGTTTTGGAAGACATGGTCTTGTTCTTTTAAGAATAAAATACAAGATTCTTTAAATTACTCAGAGATAAGACCGTCGACTATGATTTATTTCTATTTTGTTTAAAACTTGTCAGTTCATAAAACAAAAGATTCAAGAAATAATTATGAAAGACTAATCTTAAATTTTTTTTTATTCTCCCTTCAGCTTTTAATTTAATGAAATTAAATAATTTTGGGGACTATTTAAAGGTCAATACAAGTATAAATTTCAGATCTAAAATTGATGTATGACTTGAAGAGAAACATAGCATTTTATAATGAATGCTGATAAATGAGTAATTTATATGAAACTAAAGATTTCACAAGAACAAACATAACTGAAGGTAATTAATAATCAATTAATTTTAATTTTAATATATTTTCCCAAATCGAATTTATTCCTACAATAGAGTTTTGGGATATCTTTTGCTTCATTTGATGCAGGGTAAAACGGAGGATTATAATTTTATAATTCATTAAAGAATAATTCATGCTTTTAGATAAATTAACTTAATATGAAATTAATTCATATTAAATTAAATTTTATATGAGGATGGTTGTATGTTAAAAAACATGATAATGTGATGGATTCTTCAAAATTAGATATTTATATGGATACGGTATAGCTCTTATAGTTTAATAATTAGTTAAAAGTATTTGGGAAAATATAAATCTAATTAAGAACAAATTAAATGTTATTTTGTAAAAAAAAAAAAAAAATCATATTTTTGTAATATGTAAAAATGTTTGAATATTTTAAAAATTATGAACCTAATATCATACTTAATAATGATTGATATTAAGTTAATATGATTTATAATTTCACTTTCTTTTTAAAATTATGCATCGTAATAACAATAATAAATTTATTAATTATATTATAATGAATTAAGTTATATTAAATCGAGAATTTTTTTTCAGTCCAAATATTAAACTATAATGTGATTTATAAATCCCGCATAAATATCATCATATTTTTTAAAAAAAATATATATCAAATTTAGAGAGAGTTTAACTGTAAATATAAATTTATAAAAGAAAAATTGTTCAATTTAAACCGAGGAATTTTTTCTCTATAGTTTTAAGTATAGCTTTATTTAAATTTATTGTGAAATAATAATATTAAGCGAGTATAATTAAAATGGGGAGACAGTTAAAATTAAATCAAAAAAGAGATTAAATAAAATTATGATCATCTCAATAAAGATGAGTTAAGATGCAACAGTCACTAGTTTGAATAATATTTGAGTAGATCCTTATTTAAATTTAATTAACTAATCAACTAACTAAAAATGGAATTTTAGCTTTTTTATCATCTTTTCTGATTTTTTTTATGTTTGTTCATCGATCAAGTAGATGCTGTAGCTGATCTTCAAGTTTTTTCATAATTTTCATAGATATCTTCAGGGTATCTTCAGGATATCTTCCTTAAAAATTCTAAATTGTGGAGAGTGTGGAGCCCAATATTGACAATAATAGTAGTAATAGCACTAATATTCTCAAAATCAAGCATTATTATGAGTCTGGGATTTTTTCTACAACATCTTGTTTTTCTAAAATTCATAGATGTGATATCTAATGTTGAAGATGATGATGAAGATGATGTTGATGAAAACTAAGAAAAAATCAGTGATCTAAAATTTTGAAATTCTCAAGAATTTCAACCAGATTCATAATAATGCTTGATTTTGAGAATATTAGTGCTATTACTACTATTATTGTCAATATTGGGCTCCACACTCTCCACACTTTAATTTTTTTGAGGAAGATATCCTGAAGATACCCTGAAGATATCTATGAAAATTATGAAAAAACTTGAAGATAACCTACAGCATCTACTTGATCGATGAACAAAAATAAAAAAAATCAGAAAAGATGATAAAAAAGCAAAAATTCCTTTTTTAGTTAGTTGATTAGTTAATTAAATTTAAATAAGGATCTACTCAAATATAATTCAAACTAGTAACTGTTGCATCTTAACTCATGTTTATTGAGATGATCATAATTTTATTTAATCTCTTTTTTGATTTAATTTTAACTGTCTCCCCATTTTAATTATATTCGCTTAATAATAATTTTCAAAAAAAAACGATTTTCTTGGATCACATATTAATCTTTATTTAAAATATCCAATATTTTTAAGAAAATTTGAAAAATAAGAGAATGTCTAAAATTATTATGAAAAAACAATTTTATTTAAAAATATAATTATCAATATCTCTGGATCTATCAATAAATATATGAATATTTAAGTTCATATTTCCCCAATATATAAACTTTAAATTTATACTAAATTTTATTTAAATCAATTTAGAGTATAAATTATTAATATATACTAAGAATATTGATGGAGAAAAATAGAAAAAATATTTTTACTTGTAGATCAATATAATATATATTTTTATATAAAATTAAATTTATAGTCTAAGGATTTTTACTAAGCAACAGTCTAAAATGGTGGTGTTATTCGTAAGAAATAAATAAAATTAAAATATTTCTAGATTATAATCAGAATTTTTGTTTTATTTTGTAATATCTAAACTTTATAATAAAATTTATTAGTAAAATTATCATTTAAGTAAAATTTACGTAGACACATCTATCGATGATTCAGTAAATATATTTGTAAATAATATATAAATTTATTTATTTTTATTTATTAATTTAATATCTTTCAAATTTTATATAGGTTATAAATGAATAAAACAATGATTGAAAGATATATATAATCAAATTATGAGGTAAAATATTATTAAAAAGAGCAGAAAATCTACTTTATTTGATTAACTTTTATTATTAAAAAATAAACATTAAATCAGCTTTATAGAAATAATTTGTTTACACCTATCAAAAGGTTATAATTAGTAATTTATAATTTTAAAAAATATTTCCACTTTTACAGTTATAAAAATGAATTGATTTTAAATTCAACTATTACTATTAAATCATCTGAAATTCAAGCATTCTCTTCAGAATTAGGGTCTTGGATCTACTATATTATAAATTTTAGAAATTTCATTATATAAAGTATCATAATTTTAATTTTTTAATTTATTTCACAATAATTCTGATTCAGCAATGGTCACAAAAACTATGACTTTAGATTTATAAGATACATTATTCTAGTGCTCTAGCAGTCCGTCTTAATCATAGAATAAAAATATAAAAATTGATTAAAATATAGAAATCTTCATAAATTTTGAATTATTATAAAGTAATATATAAAGTAAAAATAGTATCCATTTCCCGTATCTTATAGTAGCTTATCATCAGATTACTATTTGGCAACTGGTTTTAATTTTGATAGTGGAATTAGTGGAACAATTACTTCTTATTCAAATATTTATGAAAATTATATTTAATTTAATTTATTCTTAAAATTTATGCGTCAAATTATTACCTAAAAAATAGGATAAAATATTACTTAAAATTACTAAAATTAACGTAATATAATAGAAGGTATAAATTTCAACATCTATTTTTTATCGCTTGTGTTATTTTATTAAAAGATTTCATTTGTAATATCTTCTAAAAACATGGATTTAATAAATAAACGCTTTATAAGTATGATTATTGTATTATATAATAGATCATTTTCATGACAAGATAAAATAGAATAAAATGCATAAAAATCAATTAGACTTGTAATCATTAATCTTATGAATTATTTTTAAATTGTCAATCAAAGTATTTGGAGCATTTCTTAGGCTTTAAGTCAGCTAGTTAATCTTAAAATAAATTTTAATTATAATTCAAGAATTTACCAGATAAAATATTTTATACATATTTCCGAGAAATCGTAGCCACGATATAGTGAAAATTTCTTATTTGTTAGTTAATTAGTTTTTAGCATATAATTAACGGTAAATATTAGGACTAATCACTAGATTTTACATTTAAAACCCTTAAAATTCAAACCCAGAACTTGACCAAAATCCGTTTACTTTCAATCATATAATTTTAATCTTTTAATCTTTGTCCAATTCTTTGATGAATCGCCGTTCTACTAGTGCCAGTTTTTTGTTTGTGACAGGACTAATCCAATCCATTCTTTTACTTTAGCTTTTACAATTTTCTTTTACAACGCCTATCGAAATTTTCAATTAATAATCATTTTTATGGAAAAATTTCAAGATCAAACTATAGAATTTTTTAAGCTAATGTAATATACTATTGATTTTTAACTTATAAAACAAAGATAAATTTATTTTGAAAGGAGTTTCTAAATTACTTTGTATTTAAAAAACTGTAATTTTCAAAAAGAAAATCTAAATTTGATATTAAACATTTATTTTGAATTCTAGTAATATATAATAAAATTGCTGGACAACTTACTAAGGCGCAATTTTTAACTTAGAATATTAAGTATCCCTTGAAGATTCTGAAAGCACCTATTATTATTTATCCGCTTATTAAGGGGGTATACTTTATTGCGATGCTTGCACAGCTACTTTCAACTAATCAACCATCTAATAGATAATAGTTGAAGAGGGTGGAATTGCATATGTTAAACTTTAAAATATTAATGATTAAAATAATATTATATTTTATTATCCTTAGTAAATAGGTAATATGTAAAATATATATTAATATGTTAAAGGAATAGCGACTGTAACATTCAATCAACCTACTTTATTCAATGAGATAATTTAAGATGGAAAAAGCAATTATTCTATTAAATTTATCATATTTTATATATTCATTTTAATTGTTACCAAGATTTAATTAAAACAATTTAGAAGGAAATTTAGGCGTCTTGTTTTATATTGGTGGAAGCATTTCTTAATTTATGCATTACATTTAATTTTATATTTTTAATTAGTTTAATTTAGATATATTTATACTTGAGCATGTTAAGTGTAGTGGGTCTGTATGACTGCTAAAACACAGTCTAAAGTATTTACGCAGATGACTCTTCAATTCTAGCATATTCAGACAGCTAATATGCTCAGTTTACAGTCAGTGATTGCTCGTTTTCGAATTTGACATCTAATCAAGGAAATATATTATATTCTGGGTCATTTTATTTATTAATTAATTTTAAAATCTTATAATTAGTAGTTTAGTAAATTTAAATTTTAAAAATGATTGTAAAATTTCTGATTGTTAAGATTTAAATAAATATATATATAGAAAACTAAAATTAATTAATAAATTCATTTGGTGAAGTTAATCTTATTAATGTGAATGTCGCGAATTCAGCGACTACAAATACTTCTTTCATTGGTGGGCAATCATTAAAATTAGATTGTTAAAAATATATATATATTCTTAAAATTAAAGCTATAATGGAAAATTTACATTTAATTAGTAGCTGTAATTTCAATTTTTTATTTTAACAATGAATTCTTGAAATAGATTCATCAAACTGTTAAAATATTTTTTATTAAAAGAGAAGATAAGATATAATTAAAATTAATACTATTGCTTTAATAAATTCACACTTTGCATAAGTAAGAAAGTGCACAAAAATGGCTTAATATATATAAACCCCAATACGTAAACCCCAATACGTATGTACACATAGAATTTGTAAGTTGATAAAAAGTTTTAAGTATATCGATAAATAAGGAAATTTAAAAGGACAGAATTTAACTTAATTTGAGGGAGCCGATCGAGAGAATGCAAAAAGTAGGGTTGGCATTATCACAGCTCGTACAAAGTTTGAATATGATTTGATTAATATGATTAGAATAGTGTGATTTTTAATTTTAAGTTCATAGCAACCATAAATCCAGTAGGTTGTCGGGGCCGTTCTTGAGATTTTTTAAGAATGGTATACTATTATACTGGCCGGACCCCTATAATCCAGCGTGTTGGCTTAAGCCAAAGGCCATTTTTCAGGGTAAAAACTGGCCCCTCGATTTTTCGATTTTGGGTGCCTTTAACTTCTAGCTATTCCCGTCTTCACATTTCTACTGG
>ARYC01000686.1:0-26637 GCA_000711775.1 Oxytricha trifallax | reverse complement strand
AAAATCAGTAATTGAAATTAGATCCTCTAAGACTTTTAACATTGCTTCTCTTTCTTTTATAGTCAATTCTTCTAAATTCCTGTTTCTCACTTTCTTAAAACTCTTCAACTACCCTCTCCTTAGG
Source organism: Oxytricha trifallax (assembly GCA_000711775.1). Taxonomy (NCBI): domain Eukaryota; phylum Ciliophora; class Spirotrichea; order Sporadotrichida; family Oxytrichidae; genus Oxytricha; species Oxytricha trifallax. The sequence goes on along the minus strand of ARYC01000686.1, from coordinate 26,513 downwards.
AATAATACTAGCAGTGTTTATATATTCCTGCATCTTTTGTAATGCCTCCCTGTGATTAGATTCTTAATATCTGTGTTCCTAACTTACACAAATGAAATCTCCATTATTATTAATATTTTAAGGTCTCTACTCTCTCAGCCTCTCCTTGACATCGTCTGGTAGCCAAAAGCAATCGTTTAAATTAAATCGTAATTCTACTTTTGTATTCACTTTATTTACATTTTAACCACCAGGACCACTACTACGACTGTGATTTATTTCTAATAAATTCTCTGGGATTATAAACCTTCTAAAATTATTGTCTTATTTTGTTGAAAAGTTAAAGTGTGCCTATAGGTTTAATAGCTGAAATAAGTGATTTGAGTTTTAGATAGAATTAGTTTTTGGAAAGTTCTTAGCTAAATTGTAAATAAATGCCATTAATTTATAATTATATAATTTCTCAAATTGAGGCTAAAACAATTTGATAATAAATTATAATTGAAATTCATTAAAATAATTGAAAATTAGTTCATGTTTTTCAAACTAGATTCTTTAAATTAATATAATTTAAAAAAATTACTTAAAAATTTTATAGCAGCTTTGATTGAATAAGAACTTAATCATATATGCAATTGATTGGCCAATCTTGAACTTTCCTGATTTGAAATCTTGAAATAATGAATCAAAGCTCAAAACTATAGACATCAATATATTATGGAATTAAATTAAATATAAAAACCAAAAAGAGGTATTGTAATTTTTTGTGGGATAGGTCACACATTCACTGATAATTTTTTATGCTAAAATTTTGGCATATTCAATAAAAAATCTTTGATAATCAAAAGTTTTTGTATATTGATTTGGGGGGGAAGTTTCCTGTCAAGGTTTATGATAAAATAAAATTTTAGGGAAGTTTCCTTTCAAGAAAATTATTATTTTTTTAATAGATTTTTTATTAATGGAAATATTATTTTTGACCACTATAAACTCCTTCTTTGATTTTCACACATTTTTAATTCAACAATTTAACCTATCAATCATAAAGTATTCAAAGATCTACTTTATGCTGAACAATATTTTCATTTATATATCAACTTATTTTACATTAGTTTTTCAAAACTAATAATAAAAATATGGTCCTATATCTCTAGTAATGATATCAGAAAATAATTGCAATTTATAAATTTAACTCTTAAAAATGTTTAAATTATCCTTTAGCCATTTGATGAGTTAAAAATTATTAATTAAATTATTTTATTTTTTACTAATAAAAATTATATATAAAAAATATATATATATATATATATATATATAAAAATACTTTACTTGACAGGAAACTTCCCTCTTGTCAGGAAACTTCCTCCCCCCATTGATTTAAAGTAAAGTATTGTTGCTGACTCGAAAAAAATAGAAAAGTTATTAGATTATTTTTAGAGAAGTAACAATTTAATAAAACTTTAATAATATATATTAATTTTTATTAAAAAGCAATCAAAGATTATAAATGAATTAGCTTTTTAAAATATTTTAATCGACTTTCTATTATGGCAAAGAAAAAATGAAATTCATAATTAATGTAGATGAATATCTTCATTGAATCTGAAAAAAAAATAATAAATTATTAATGGAACAAACTCAAAAAGAAAAGAATCTGAACTTCTATGCTGTATCATGGCCAGAGCATGATTTCTTAGACTTAAAGTCTTGTCAAGATAATTCGTCAAAACTAATGACAAGTAGATACCCATTCAATAAATCTCTTAACGAGCAGGAAAAACCCAAAGCGATTATTGTTCTATTTCATGGGTTAGGTTCTCACATGCAAAGATACATATACATAGCAAAGATGTTTGCTGATGCTGGATATGATGTGGTGGGTTATGATTCACTTGGGTTTGGAAGTAGTGAGGGAGAAAGGGGCATGATTCACTCGATGGAAAATTATCAATAAGATGGCTACAACTTTATAATGAAAGTTCAGGAGTACTATGCTTTTCAATACAAAGAAAACTCTATTCCTATTCTTGCTTTTGGTTATAGTTTAGGATCAAGAGTAGCGATTTCTTGTTCAAGATTATAATATCTAAAGGATCAATCACAGTTGTTCAATGCATTTCTATTCCATGCTCCAGCTTTTGGAAGATTAAACAGAGATCCGAATTATGAATAGGAAGTAAAAGAAACCTGTAAAACAGAACCAATGAAGATAATGAGACCTCCAACTTTTACTCCTCCCAATGAAGATTATACATTCTTGAGTACACCCTCTCCAGACCCACTTGTATTCTTAGGACCTTGGACTGCATTGTCGTAAAGAGAATTCATGGAGATTCCTGATTACATCAAAGACTACTACTAAAACATCAGTATCCCTATTTATTGTGCTTTTGCAATTAAGGACTCAGCAGTTTCCAACGAAGAAGGAGAAAAAGCTTTGAAATAAGTATTGACTCCTAAAGACAAAATTAAAGTTTCATATTATGATAGTGAGCATGTATTTCTCTATAATGGATAAGTCTATGAAAATGTAATAAGTGAAGAAATTCAATGGATTAATCAGATTTTATGAGACATTATTTTTTTTAAATATTTTTAAGATTGGTTAATATTTTTCATTTTTTAAAAAAATCTCTAAAGAAGAATTAGTTACAACAAGATAAATTGATAAAAATATTAATTTTTAAATATAAAATGTTTAAGCACTTCATGAATCACAGAAACTTTATGGTTCTAGTAATCTCTTGCCTCTCTTTTGTTTGCTAAGGTGAAGAGTCTTTCTACAAAATTAGACTTTACAAATCCCTCTTATAAGATCTATTCTAAAACAACTTGAAGATTATCTTTGATTAGGCCTCTAAGCTGAGTGTTGAAGATGCATATTTAAGTGATATTCAGTCTTCCATGAAGGACATTAGCATTAAGCTCACACCATCAAATCCTGATCTCAAATAGAATGAAGTTGAGGTATTCTTTGATGAAGGTCAAATAATGTTAGAAATGCATAATCTACAAATCAATGGACACGGCATGCTCAAAGAACCTGAGTTCGGCTTTTTAGAGCAAATTTCATTCCAGGCTCCTGTTTAAACAGGCTAGATTATTATTACACCCACAGAGACAGTCAGAAATAGCAATATGTACCCTAAGTTCTTAATTGACGAAGTTAACATCATTTTAGATGAGTCAAATATTATAGTCAGCGCATAAGGCCAAGTTCCACTATTCAAAACTAAGAAGTTTGAAGCTGCCATCTAAAAGTGGCTACATTAAGAAAACAGAAAGCTGATCTAATCTATTAAGGATAGGCTTATAGAAATTGATCGAAACCTCTGGCAAAAGATTCCTTATGAGTACAAGGGACTTGGTTATAAATTTGTTTATGATTTATCTGAGAATGTTAAGCTAACCGATGAATTCATTGAGATGTCTTTCGAAAATGAATTAGAAGGAGCTGATCACTCTGAATTTGGAACTTAACTTAGAAAAATTTATCCATAATTTAGTGACCTTCCTGAATGGAAATAAGATTTGCAAATGGTGTTTGATGAAAACTTTATCAATCATTTACTACTTTCTCTTTATCATAACAATAAAGTTTTCAGTTTAAGAGATTTAGTGCTTAAAGTATAGCATTTACTTATCATATTTATCTCTATATTCTATTATAGTACCCAAGAAATATCAGAATGCTCTTTTATTGATTTCAAATTTATTTATGACTACTACACTATATCCAATCTTCCCTGACTTAGTTAAGGATTTCAATCATGGAAAATTAGTAGACATCAGATGTGGATTTTCAAGACAGTTTCTCTCAGATAAGTTTGATACTAATGAGCTAACAGCCTCTTAGGTTTGGTTCAGAGATGATAATAAAATGGAATTCTCAATGGCTTTTGGCTGTGGAATCTTTGCTTATACAGGGAAATATAATCCTTTTAGTCCTACTCCTCTTGAAGAAAAGTACTGGAAAAATTGGAGATCATTCTTTTTCTAAGGACAAGGATTGATGAAGATGGAATTCTTTGAACACAATTTATTGAAGGAAATGAGAGTCAAATTTATTGATGGCAATTTAGACATCAAGTAAATGAAGATATTCAAGGGTGAAGTAGAATAATCTGACGAGGAAGGATATTACACTGATAAAATTTAAGATATGTTTTCTGGTCTACTTGGTTCAGAGTCGTCAGGATTTTCATTCATGAAGCACCCAACTGTTCTTACCTGTTTGGGAGTAAGACCTACTAATCCACTAGTAGAAATTAAAGAAGGATTTATTAGGGCTAGCTACAATATGAAAGTATCTCCAGCAGATGAAGAATGCCTGTTTAATAAGTAGACAAGACTTCATTGATTCTTGATAAATTGAAGAAATTAGTATATAGATTAGTTTTTTACTTTACGATTTAATAACTAAATTTACATAATTAAAATCACTCCAACATTTACTCATTTTCAGTCAAACTAATAATCAATTCTCTATTATCCTGAATAAGGTTTAATAGTCCTCTAGACCCTGCTCTCAATCCCTAAATATTTTTATTAGGATATCTGAATGCTTTCTCATCAAATTCTATAATTGGTATTCTATTTTCAAAGTCAAGAGTTGAAAGAGATTTAGTAAATGCTTAAAAATTTGGCAAATCGGATAATATTAATCAAGAGTAAACAATTATTATAATGAATTTTTTTTAAAAAAATTCAATTACGAGTTAAGTAAGAAAAATTATCGAATTTTGTTTTAGCTCGTATAAATTATAAACTTACTTGAATAATAAACCTATTTTCATTTTTATTACAATTAAATAATTTATGTTTTTTATTATCAATCCAATAAATAATACTCTTTTTAATTTCTTTCTTGTTTGATTGGTTTGCTTTTTATATTATATTCCTAATAATTGTTTTATTAAAGATGTAGAAAGTTTGAGTTATTACGATAGTCATATTTGACAACTTATAATTACTCAAATTTTCCTTTATAACAAGCATTACATTAGTCAAATATAAATAAAACATTAAAATTAGGAATCTCAATATTTGATTATTTAATCATTTGGTGGCAATTCTAAGTAATTTTGCTCATTCTCTAGCAAAGTGCCCAATTTTAAAACTAAATTACTAATCTAGACTGATGATTTTACTTATAGAGAATTCCTCAATTAGTGGCTATAGTTCGATAGTTTTAACAATTGTCTCATCCTGATTTAAGCTCTAACACAAAACAATCATTTCATCTCTTCGTTTCCCCTCTTCTCTTACTGCCAAAGAGTTAAAATGGAAAACACACTCTTTTATTTGGTAGCCATCCGGCACTTGCATAATCTAGCATTTTAATTCGATATTTCTAGTTCTATTCTTCTTGTTTAAGTCTTATTGAATAACCATGAGGTAGTTTTCATTTATTGTGTATGCTATATACATAGTGTTTGGGAAATTGCAGTCACTGCTAGCTATTTACATATCTAACACAGAATCCTCAGCTTTTTCGAAGTACATCATTTGATTGTATCTAAAATAAGGACTCAAAATTTCAAGAGGCTTTCTCATTTGTTTGTGAATAAGATCTAAGACTCTTGTTGATAAAGTCTTTAACGGTATAATTTAGAATCCTTGAATTTATGCTTAAGAATTTATCTTCTAAGTCTCGATATTCTATTACATTTAATTTTAGTTTTGGTTTTAAGTTTAACCAGGTGATGGCCTCAAATTTGTTTGATTAGTTCTTTGTCCTGATGCAGTATAATCTCCAGAGGATATTTGAGATCTTCTTGTAGTTCTTCTATTAATCTACTGTTAACTGTTATGAGAAGAGGAGTTATTGCTTGACAAGTTTATCTGAGAAATATTTATCATTTGATGTTACTATTACTCTACAATTGACTGCTTCACTCTCTCCTTCTCATCATCTTCTTATTTCTGCAACTGTTTTATTGACTCAACTAGGTCTTCACTGTTAAATCCTTGAACTATTTGATTCTCTGAATCAATGGGTAGTTTAAACTAGCCCTCTTCAAACTGCTTGGAAATGTGATTTTAGCAAAAGATGTTATCGCCTTTCTCCAAATATTTCAACAATCTGTTTTGATCTGGATTTAGTCTGGCTAAGTGACTCTTGGCATTTTCAATTTCTTAAGGATTGGTCTATTGTGACTATTGATGGTTTGAATTTGCCATTTTATTAACCATGGTATTGCAGAAAACGAAGAAGTTTCTAAGATCAACTTTTGATTCCATAATTTCAAGCTACAAGAGATGAATTTGATGGAAAAAGTAATTCACAAAATCAATGAGCTTTTAGATTATTGACTCATTCAGAGCGAATAAAGTTGACTGTTGAGGTTGAGCTTGGTTTGTTTATGGAAACACAAAAGATTTTGCTTTATCTAGTCCTCTCAATTCAGATATAGTAAATCATAATTGATATTACTAACCATGTTGATTTAATTATAATAGAAGTAAAATCTTTTCTAGCACAGGTATAATCTTATCATTAATTTCATCCTCAATATTAGCAAATATTAACTATGAATTTTCATCTAGCCTCTACAAAATCTTACAATTATATAGTTCTTCTCCAAAAAACTTTTAAACTACAGGCGATACCTTTCCTTTAATAACCATATCAATAATTGAATCAGTCATGGCATTAGGGTTGGTCTACAAACTTTTACTGTTTTTAGTGTCTGGTTTAAGAAGGTTTACTATTGTCAAATATTGCTTATGGAACTTAGTCCAGTAACTTTTACATAAATCTACTTTAGACTCTAGATATCTCACGTATTCATCGATTTAAGGGAAATGAGAGAAGACTTTAAGATAGCAATCTTGTTGAAGTATGCGAGATGATATAATTCTACTATCAATTTCCAAAATAAAGGATCCTTAAAATTACATTTCATGAGAAAAGACGTCTGCCAAGGCTAGTAGTTTATCGCAGCCATCCGTGCTTTTAATCTTTTTAATTTTTAGAATCAAGTTTTAAGCAAATGTGTTGGGAGGCAGTAAATCCCTAATGCTAAAAGAAGCAATTGGAAAATGACATTGATAAATCACTGATATATTTAGGGAAGCATCAGCAGCAAAAACAAGGGCGCTATTTTTGACATTGAGATCAGTTATTTACTCAAGTAGTTGCAGCTTTTCTTAAACCAACTTAGATATTTTATGATCTATAGAATGCAATGGCTTAATATGCAAATGACTCTAGTCATTATTCAAGTACTAGCTCTTGAACTACCTTGATTCTTAATAGTGAATAGCTGTAATTGGTGCTCCAAAGTCTACAATCTTAGAAGTGAAAAGTTCTTCGGCTGTGTTGTCATTCTTAATCACTGAGATCTTGCCGTCTTAGTAACCAATGATCACTTGCTAACCATTTTTTGTGAATTCTAATGCAGTAGGTCCAAGTAAATCCTCCTTTGAAAAGATTTTCTAATGCTTATAACCTACTCTGTGGACGTCTATCATGTGGTCTTGAGTTGATATCACACCAAGCATGTCCATAGATTAAGACCATACTATCTGGGGATTATATAAAATACTAACATAAAATATGTGAATTGTCATATTAAATTGATATCCTGTCATTTGGGTTTGTGTTGTTGGTGTTTGTACCAACTGAATCAAGAGTTTAGTTCATTTTTAAATTCAAATTTAATTATTCTCCCTCTTAATCCACTCTTTATATTTATCATTTCATAAAAGTATTTTATTTTTACAAATTATTTTGGATAAAATAAATCTATAAACAAATATATACTATATTTAATTTAAAATCGTAGAATAAATTTGTATATCAGAATATCTATGCTTGTGTTTCACTGTTATTAATTACTTCTAGTTGATTGAGGATTAAATTTCCCTGAAGTTCTTCTGGACTATGACTGCTTATCGAAGTTGTTCTACCCAATAATTATATTGGTAGTAGCTCCCTTATTAAATTGCACTTGGTTTTATTGATTATTTCCTAGTTTCGTATCAGAATCGTTCTGCTGATTTTTAATGTTGCTATTGCTATCGAATTACATGTTTCTTGCTGAATGTAAAGGTAATTGAGAATAAGTGTTAGAAGGTAGCATTTTAATCTTTGATGGGACTTAGTTTTCTTGTTGCTTCAAATTTTACAGGAATTTGTTTGTGGTTGATTGATACCCAATTTGAGAAGCAGATTACTGCTACTGTTCCATAGCAGCTCTCTAAGCAGCAACTCTTTGATAAATTACATTTATGCATGCACCATACAAGTTTTAGTGGTAATTTATTAGTATATTTAATGAACTCTAAACATATCGAAGTTCTCCTGACTTTTTGATTGACTTAGAAGTCTCTTAGTATCAATCTATGAGGCAGTATTATCTCCATAGTTGAAGCCGATACCTCCAATTGAGTTTTAAATCCTTGATGATAAGTCATTTGAAGTGACGTTTCCGTGAAGGTTAGAGTAGTGGTTGTTTGTAGAGATTGAAGTAGTGCAATCGTTGTTTTGTCCAATATTTAATCTCCTAAAATTCAAAATAACTTAATAGGAATTCGTCATTAGTATGTTTGTAACTTTTTCATAGTTTTATAAGGTATTTTTTTTTAAAATAAAAAATGGCACACTATTTTAATAATAATAGCTAAAGTGATTGAAATTATATAATTTCATGAATTTTATTTTGTCTATCCGCAAAATAGCTTCTCAGATAAAAAATTAATTTAATTATTCTGATTTATTTATTGTGTTTTGATTAGAATAATATGGATTGACTATGTTTTGTTGTTGTATGACTCTCTTCTTGCTACTCTCCCCTCTAGCAGTTAATTTACCTGTTTTATTAATTTTCCTAGAGTTCTAGTTGTCTACCATCATTATTGACTGTAAATTGCTGCTAATGCCTTAGACTTGTCTCTGAGTGTTCAATGCAGCAGGTTAAGCTTACTACAAAATTATACCTACTTGGTTTGATTGATTCTTTGGTGCTTTGATGATCTGTAGATCTTTCATAAGTGTAGAGGGTGTCTACTGCTTCATTGACTTTAAATCCTTCATGCTTTAAGTGTTGTTGCCCTGAAGCATTCTCAAAGTGCTGTTCTGTTGAGTTGGCAAGAAGTTCTGTTGGAGAGAGGAAGTGCCAGTTACGTCACATTAGTCACCGAATTGCTGTTGCTGGGATTAATTGGTTTGATATGTCATAAGCAACTGCAAGATCTGCTGTTGCATGTTGCTACCAGAAGCTTAATATAAACCAGAAATATTCTGAGAGAACTATTTAATCATAATACCTTTATACCATAATATAATATTTAAGATGAAAATATACAGTAATAACATTATAATGTATAAGGGGATCTTAAATGATGAACTGGTGTGGTTTTCTTTGACATATTACTGCCTGCACTCATTCTTTTGCTCTCATTATTAGGAATTATAGTTACTGTAGATTTCTTTTGTTTATTTGTTGATGATTACAGAACTCCGTTGTTACTACTGGCTCTTTAGTGAGTCTGATTTCCTCCAATTGACTTTTGGCTTTAATGCTGTGAGTTTCCTCCGTTTCTGCTGGATTGTCTTCCCTTGCTGTTGTTACGAGTAGATTACAAAAAATAGTAAAAATTAATATCTTTTAATTAAAAAAATCAACCAATTAATACTTTTTTACTATAACAGAAAGAATAAATTTAGGTGATTTTATTGGAATTATTGCTATTTAATTTTTTTTATACTTATGTTTATTATTTGAATAGTATTTGATTAGAACAATACCTATTCATCCAATAAAAATATATCTTATTTAAGTAAAATAAAGATTGTTGATTCTGTTGCTAAGCTTGTTAGTTCTGCTGGACAAATCCAACATTGTTCTTAAACGATAGTGGAGAATTGAGAATTGAAGTAGTTGTATAAGTACCCAAGCATGAATTACTGTTGAACGCTTAATGTGGGAAAATGCCTGACCCACCCATCATCAAAACATTAGGAGTATTTTAGTTGTCCTAACCATTCCCTCCTTGACTATACATATCTTGGAAGTTTTAGCTCGCTCTCCCATTGTTTTATAGTGGAATATACTATAAGGAGTTAGCTGCTGGATTTGTTGAGTTCATTTGCTGACTCATCTCATCCATAATCACCATGTCATTTCCTCCTCCGAATCTTCCTCTGTGACTCAGTAACACTTAAGATTGTGGTAATTGGCCTCTTTAAGTAAAAGCTATGGGAATATTGCTCGTTGACTTAGTTTTCTGAAGTTTTAATCTCTTTGGTGTCTAAGTTTAACTTGAATTTTGATTATTTTTGGAGTTTGCTCTCTAGTTATTGTTAATTGGAAATTTTATCTTGATGCCTTTGTTTTGCTTTGAAGGTTATGCCTTTAAAGTGATGTAGTTTGAGTTGTTGCTGTTAAAATTGTTTGTTGTAATATTCTAAGTCATGCCAAGCATGTTTTACAAGCCATATTGAGAAGTTGAAATTTTATCTGGACTAAGCTTTTATGATCTTTAGAAACAGCTAGAAGAATTCTGGCTATTCAGGTGAGTCTTAGCTCTAACACTTCTTATCTATTTCTAATCATTTCTATTGGTGTTAAGATAAATGTCGTTTATTGATTCTTAGGCTTGAAGGTTTGTTTTAACATTCTACTGTCTGCTATTGCTTTATTTTCTATTTTGGGATGTAGAAATTGAACGAGGATTATTGTTTGAGCTATTTCTTTTCTTTTCGTTTGAGTTTTACATTAGTCTTGCTTGTCTGGTTGATGTTGCCTGGCTTGGTTGCTATTTTGAATTTGAATTTTGCTGTTTTTCTCTCAAAGCATTTACAGCTTTGGCAAAGGCAGTCTTGCTCAAGCCATATTCATTGACATACTTAGAGTAGTCTTTTTGGATTTCCTCCTCAATCTTAGTTAGTCTCTCAACACTTCTCACATTGCTAATTCCAGCTTTATTATACTCAGCAGCTTAGTTATTCATGTTTTACTTCAAATTAAGATTTCCTATTATATCATTTTTGAACATTTGATTGGTCTAGCCAGGGTTTACAAACAGAGCATTTTGCTTATTCATCAAATTTACAACTTATTACTGAGCTTATTACCGATTTCTTTCTTTACTAAGTTCTCTTGACACAACGGCTTCTGTACTGCCTCCTTTGACTGAATTGGCATTCATTGTGTATATTTGTTGTCTTTGAGTGTAGATATTAAGGGGACTTGAGGTGTTATCGTTGTAATTTTGGGTTTTTTGGAGGACACTTGCTGATTTGTTGTTGCCTGAGAGACTCATCATGTTTTGCTACAAATCATGCTGGTTTTATAACAAATCTTATTTGTTCTACTACTTTATAATTTTTAATTTCAAAAAATGGAATACATTTATTTATGTTATGCTTATATCCTCTTAAGAATTTTTTATTGAACAAGATTTGTCTTAATTTGATTACTGTCCCCTGCTTTACCACTTCCAGGAGTTTTTACCTCTTTTTATTGAGAACTGGCTCTGTTCGGTGTTTAACAGTTCTTATTATTTTCAATGCTTTTCTGAGAGCTCTGCATATTGTGTAAGTTGCTTCTAATAAATAATTAATCTTAAAATAAATGATGATGTTCTGCTCTGATTTCTTTGTAGACTCCCCTATCTGGAAGATGCACCTTAGTTATTATTACCCATCATCTTAGCTTCATTGGCATGCTACTAAGGGTCTTGCTGCAAAGTATTCATATTTTATTATGGAATGTGAACTATTTGTTGCTGGCCATCTTGGTTACTGATAACTTTAATCATTTTATATACTAATCTATAATAAAATCTTTAATTCTTGCAAGTTCCTACTGCTATTATTACTAGGATGAATTATAATGAATGTTATACTGTCCGTTATTAGTGACATCTCCATAGTAATTCCTGTCACTTGGCATATTCTAATTTGTGATAATGTTTGACGATGCTATGTTAATGATGATGTCACACTGCTTTTGGACTTGATTCTTATCCTACAGGAAATTGTTGATTATTAAGTGATTTGAGCTTGTTGGTTAGTGGGATGGCTGCTACTGTTAGTTTTATAGTTATTGCTGCATTTGGTTTTAATCTGTGTTTACAACGTTCACAGCTGGTTTATTCATATTGGATTTGACTTCATTTTACTTCTATTGATGTCTGGCTGATATTATTGGTTGTTAAAGTTGCTGCTAACTTAATTGCTTCATGTCTGATTAAGGCTAAATCTTAATTTTCTATCTATCGATTTGGGGTTTAGAACTAGTTGGTCTTCCAGAAATAGCGTTATTACTACTGTTTTCACTCATACTTTTACTGTTTTCAGTGTTAAGAATAGTTGAACCACCTACAGCCTAGGGTTGTTAAACATTTTGTTTCTGCTGATTTTTCATGGATTCTTAGTAATCATAAACTTGAGGTTTCTTTACTAATTATTATTGAGAAACAGGTCTAATGGATGCAGGTTGCTACTATTGCTATTGTTGAATTTAGTTTTGTAAGATGTCTTTATCCATAGTTTAAAACATCAAACTTGATTGTTGAAGTGTTGAATGTGAATCTAAATTAAGTTTAAAATAATACCTATACAATGAATTTTTTTTATAAATCTTTTGCAATAAACTTTGAAATTAACTCGCCAAAGTCTAAGTCTTAAAGAGCTTTCTTCTGCTTTTATTGTTTTATTTTTGCTGCATTTTCCATGTTTTATTGTAAGTGTTGATGTATTAAAATTGAACTATTCAACACATGTTCTTAGTATATAATTATACAATAAATATGTATTTACAAAGTACTGGCTGTTGTTAATTCTAGAAGACATCATGGATGACTTTTCAATAAACCCACTAGCTTAGATTTAAATCTATATAAAAACATAAATTTAATAGTAGATGTTATTAACTGAATCAATGAATTGAGTGTTAAACATGCGATTAGTAGACATTTGTGAATACATACTGGAATTACCCATTTACTGTGAGCTAAACCTATCTCTATGTCTACTTTTAGCATGTCCTTTCTCCCCACTATTTCCCAATTAAAACCCATTGCCATTTGCTTCTCTCTGTTTCTTCTCGTCCTATTCCTACAAGATTCTTTGTTTCTCATCAATAATTCTTTGCTTCTTCTCAATGTTCTTGAAGAGATATTTGTTCTCTGGGAGAGTCACGTAGTTTGGGAAAACTTTAGAGAACTTCTCGTAAAATTCGTACATTTTAGGTAGACGCTGGATTGACTCTTATCTTTGATAGAATCTCTTAAGAAATTCACTTATATCGTCAAATATCAAATAATCTTTAAAAACTGAGACTATATTGGTTGTTTCATTGTAAATAATGTCATTGATTATTTTTACGTTGTAGTATTCTCTGCTTGTCAAGTACTTTTTGTTCAAGTTTATCATGACTATGTCTTAGCAAGATTTTTTTATATAATATTTGTAATTAAAAAATTGAAAAGACTTTGGATCTTCAATTTGAGAACACTGCAGACTACTATCAAACACTTTTTACTTATTGCAAAGAGGACAATCCTGAGTATTTTCAATCATACTTTGCATGTTATCTGGCAGATTAAACTTTAACAAACTGCAATATTTTCTATTTTTCATGTTATTCTGTAAGTTTTACGATTGTTTTCTATAGGCAATTCCAGCTACATTCTTTAAGTTTTATTAAATGCCATTTAAATTTTATCCTGTGAACTTTTTATTGGAGCTCATGAGTATTTCAGTACCATCCTCTAAAAATGAAATCATTTTTTCCTCTTCTAGTTTAAACTGGCTATCATTGCTTTGCAAACGTTCATCATCCTCGCTATTAATGATATTGTGAGTTTACTAATAAAAGAGTCCTGAGTCAAGATTTTTCTAGTTTTAATCCATGTTTGCAAAGTCTAGCATTTTTCCCTTTAAAATGTTATTTTTTTATGAAGTAGTCTGCTGAGACAATTGAGCTCTAGAATCATGAGATTTAAGGGAGCGAGATATCATATCCTAACCGTTATTTATTGATTCTCTGTTAATGATTGATATTTTCTTTTGAGTTTCTTGGCTGTCCTTATTTGTGAAAGCCCATTTTACAGTTTCACTATTAGAAGGTTAGCCATCTATTGGACTGTGGTCTGAACCGAAACCACCTGAAATTATGGTGTTTTTCTTAAGTTTATTTTCAAATCTCTTATTTGAATTTATTTCCTTTGCTGTCAAATCAAACTCTGTACATGTCTGAATACCTTTATATAGTTCAAATTTAAAATTAATAAATAACGCCTTGCTTTTAATCTTTCTTATTGATTTATCCCTGCTTATTGTTATTACTGCCTGTACTTTGTGAATAAGTATTAAGACTGCTGGGTGCACCATAAATATTAATTTGATTTTCAATGTTAATTTATTTGGCATTCCCCACTGCATAATTTTAATTTAAATTTTGTAGCAGACTATTGTCGTTATCACTGATAAAATCTTCCTGCTCAGAATCTGTCTTATTACTCTCATTGTTGTACTGGAAATTGTTATTTATTTGCAGATTTGAGGTGGGTCTTTTGTAAAATTCTTATGCAGATATCATCATTTATTACCTCTGTTAAATTTAATCATAATTAGTATCATGATTTTCTTGAGCATACCCATTTTTGCTTTATTTGACTGTAGCCAGATTCTTCTGTGATGCGTTATTTTGCAGCATTTTCTTCTCTTTCATGTTAATTATTACATTGTTGTTGTCTTTTTAGTTCTTTTCATTCAGGATACTGCCCATTGATATATAATAAACATTCCTGATTTATAATTAGTAATCTATTAATTAATTAAAAAACTTAATATATTAAAAAGTATTCGTATAGATCAAACGCAGGTGGAGGTGGGCCACTCACATAAAATGTAAGTTACAAAAAACATATCTTTAAATCTTTTTTTTTAGTGGTCCTACCTGGTAAGACCACAGGTGCAGTTAGACTGGTGCTTCGCAAGACTGCTCAGAGAGGGGACTTAGATGATAAAAATAATGATGACAATGAAGATGACGATGAAGATGAGGAAGAATAGCACTAATCAGAGAGATTTCCATTTTTGATTAGACTTAAAAGTATTAGTATTAATGTAATTAGAATAATTAATTAATTAAAGTTTTCGTATTATAAATCATAATTATTTTACTTTTTTATTGATGTTACTCCAACACCAATAACACTGGCTCCAGTAGAAGCAGCTGGATGATGATTTGTGTAAGCATTATTAGCAGAAACAATTGGTGAAATATGATTGAATTCTTGATGATTTTGCTGCCTATTCTGCATCTACTTGGGACTGTCAGGGTGCAGTTGATAGTTCTATTGGTAATCTTAGTATTATTGCTAAATGAGGTGTTATTACTGATAGTTTTATTGTTGTTGATTTGTATTAGTTGGGTCTCTATGTGTTTTCATTTCTTATGACTGTTTGATTTCTTCTTTAAAATAACTAAACTATTATTGCTAAAATAATAAATACGGAGTAAGATAATTATGCAAATTATCATTAGAATTATGGCAATATTTTAAATTATTTCAAATTGATAATTAATTAATTTTCCTATATATTCCAATTTAAATTTAGCTTCAAATTTATAAAATACTTTGACTATGTATATCTTGAGTAGATAGAGTGAATTAATTTTTAATGCAAAATAATTTTAATATCTGTTGTATTTTGTTAATGTATATTCAAAAGTATAAGTTAACTATTTGTTTTATTTCTAATCTAAACTGATTATCATCACCCTATTCACTTTAATAATAATTTATATTAAATTAATCAACTTATAATTTATTTTGGATAACTTTTGAGACTAGTGTGAGTAGGATGATGATTATTAGTTATCGTCGGTGACCTTTTCTTATCTATTGGTGTTCTTCTGTGATTAAATGCTGGTTTCACTCCAAATGTATTTGCAAGCTTTCTGGGAGAATCCTCTAAGAGTCTTTGTGTTTATTCCCTCATTGTAGCTCATTCAAGTAATCACTAAATATAAATAAGTATAATCAAATAATTTAATAGTATTAATTGCTATTATGCCCACTGCAAATGAAAATAGGAAGTACTACAATTAACATTTTAAACAAAAACAGTTCAACAATAAATTTATAGAAAAACTTCACAAAAAATACTTCAAATTATCTTACTTCTTGATAGGGAATATTCATAACATAGTTTCTTCTCTCAAGTGTATTCCAAAAACTTTCAAAGGCCTTTGGCAGAGTGTAGTAGGTTATCTCTACTCTCTTATGTGGCTGCTCAAACAATATTCCTAATCCACTAATTGCTGCTGATATCCAGTGAATGGCATCTATATTGTTAAGAAAGTTAATAATATAGATGCGGTTTATTTAATTTATAGAAAAGTATTGGATTATGTACTTTTTTGTGTAACTTACTTATAGAAAGTTAGGGAAACAGTCTACTGCCATAGCATTGAACAAAGTGAATAGTCATTACAAAACTTCCTAAGAACATAACCGATCTTAAAATGTTTATCACTAATTTAGACAAAGTGCCAACTGGACTATAAACAGGAAATAATTAAGAACCCAATCATAGAATCAAAAATTTATTGGAAATCTTAATGATTTTCTAAGCTATTCCAATGTCATATTGCAGGTACTTACTTCTTGAGGAGTTGCTTGATCTTAAATATTAAAATTGGCAAGACATGAATTGGCAAATTAATTTTGACTAAAGTCTTGAATATTTGTTGAAATTTCCGCCATTGTCTGTCGTTACAGTTGCCGTAGTGATGATAGGGGTTGCAGGAGTGCCTTGCACCAAAGATTATATGGTCAACTAATTCCTATGCTATTTTTTATTCGCTGCTGAAGTATTTCATGCTTGATTATGCTGACGCCATTGTTTATAGAATAGAATTAATTCAAGATCGCCAAGATTTATAATAAGTTAATCTTTCGATTTAATTAAATACTAACTACGTTTCGTGGAAGATATGTATCTTAGGTGTCGCCCTTGCCGGTAGAGCCTATGATCACCCATGCAGAAGAAAGTCTGCTACTCCAATCAATTAAAATTAAATTATTTTTAGTATTTAATCAAGTCAGTTTTGAAGACCAACTTAAACGAGGTCTCATTGCCAGACAACTGGATTTGGAACAGTATCAACGGTACCAACTATTTGACTAACATCAAGAACTAACACATCCCCCAATATTGTGGTTCTTGCTGGGCCCAAGCAGCTACTTCTTCCATCTCCGATAGAATAAAGATCGCCAGAAAGGCTGCCTGGCCTGATATCAACATCGCCCCACAAGTCGTCATTTCATGCTCCATGAATGATGATGGGTGCCACGGTGGTGAGGCTATCTCTGCCTATCAATTCATGCACTAATCTGAGGTCACTGATGAGACTTGCTCCATCTATCAAGCCAGAGGCCACGACAACGGTGTTGAATGCGCTCCAATTAACGTCTGCAAGAACTGCCAACCCTTCTAAGATTAATAGAGAAATATATATTAAAATTCTCTCTTTCAAATTTAACAAGACTTATATCGATATATAAATATTGATTTAATTTTATTCTGTTTGTTATCAGTTAATATTAACCTTACATGTTATAATATAAATACTTATTAATAATTAGTAATTGCTTCGTCCCAGACGAATACAATACCTATAGAGTTGACGAATTCGGTCCAGTCTCAGGTGAACAAGCCATGATGCAAGAAATCTACCAACGTGGACCAATTGCTTGTGGTATTGCCGTCCCAGACTCCCTCGAGACCTACACTGGTGGTATCTATCAAGACACCACTGGTGACTAGAACATCGTCCACGACGTCTCAGTCGTTGGTTTCGGTGTTGAGAATGGAACCAAGTTCTGGGTTGTCAGAAACTCATGGGGTTCTCACTATGGTGAAAATTACACATAATACTTGTATTCTTTGTAAAAAAGTTTAATCAATTTTAAATGAATGGATTCGTGAGAGTCATTAGAGGTGTTAACAACATCGCTATTGAGACTGACTGCGCATGGGCCACTCCAGTTGATACCTGGACTAAATAAATAATTATTTGTCTCTGCATTAAAATAATTTAGGAAGATATAGCAAATTTTAAATACTTCAGTTATTTTAAATCAATAATTTACCCTTTTTAATCTGAATAGATTTCCTAAAAGATAAATTCTATTACTAAGCTTGTTAGTTTTAAATGTTTTCTACGGATACAGCTCTATTATGAGTATTTCTTGAATTTTATAGTATAATCTTATCTTAAATTTGTGATGAATCATTGTGATTTAAATGGTTATTATCCTAATTGATCTACACATTATCTTTTGTTGTAACATTATTATCTTTATCTTACTGTTTGAACATTAATCCAAAAAGTTCCTACAGAACTCGCTTATCCTACATAAACCTCATTAAAATCTGGCTTTTATCTGTATTAGATAAGTGATATTAGAAATTTTTCAATGCGCAATCTTACTACGATTTAAGCATTTATGCTGATGTGATGCAATCATGATATTTTTTGAATAAAGTAAATTGTATTTTATAATTAAAAATAATAAATTCAAAATTCAAAATGGGGATGCAGAAGATGAGCTGTGTGTTCATTAAAAATGTAAGTTACAATAAATATATTTAACATTTAATTTTTATAGGGGTTGCACCTGGCAAGAGCAAAAGTAGAAGTAGACTGAAGACTGACAGAGGAGCTAAAAAAATTGAGAAAAATTTACACTCATGCTGATGGTTCAAGATACGAAGGAGAATAACAAGATGACAGGCAAAAAATTAAGATATAAATTATTCATTTCTATAATTCATATTTGATTTATTATAAATTAATGTTGTAATTAACTTTATTTTCTTTAAAAAATATCATGAATCTAAGAATATTTATTAAAGATTTTAGGAGTCTAGTTAAGATTGCTACTGGTTTTGATTACTGTGCAATTTTGCAAGTTTTTTGTTGAGTTTGAGATTTTAAGTTTTCAAGCTTTCAATTTACTATTGCAATTGAACTACTTGTTTATTTTGATAAGTATCACTTTATTCAATATCTACTGAATCATTTTAGTTATATAACTCATAATTCATATTTCCAATTGAAGTTGTGGCTGTTCTTTAAGTTAAAGGTTAGTGATGTTCGTTGATAAAGTTAGATCTTTTGATGTTAATTTTAAACCGAGACTACTCATTTCTGCTGTATCTTCGAAGTCCCAAAGTTGAAGGAATGTTTCTTGAACTTACGTCTATATTTGAAGTGTCTACTGTTTAATTAGGAGTTAAATCTATTGATGAAAGATTCATTTTATTTGTAGTTTAATTGGTCTGATTCACATTACTAATCGTCCTTGAAATATCTAAAGATATATTGTTACTTTATTGGTGGTGTCTCTATTAACGATTTAAGTTGCTGTTTTTATTGGTTCCCTCTTCTCTAGAAGTTTATATTATTCTTGTCCTAGAAGTAGTTGACTAAGAAAGATTATCATGATTTGTGTTCACTTTTTCTTTGATAACTTAGAAAGAAGCTCTTTAGTTACTTAATTTCTGAATTCTCCTCTTATATATATATTAAATGTTAGGGTCTTTCAATTAATCTACTGTACTTTTAAGTAACTGATTTTATTTCTTTGCTGAAAGAGAAATTTACTAGAGAAACATTTGTTTTTCTTATTCTGTATTGAGCTACTTTTACAGTATGTTTTGATTTTTCCTGAATTGTTCAAGTTTTACAGTCAAACCTATAATTTCTTCTCTTAGCCTTTGTAAATAATTAATAATTTATTATTTTTCATAATTTTATTTAAGCCACTAGATCGTTTATTCCAAATACTGAATCCTATCATCTTTCTTCATTTTTGTATACTCTTCACTGCTCTTTTTCTTAAGTAATGCGATTTCTATCTATACACCATTCATATGTTCTTTGTAGGAAGATAGGAAATCTTTCTCATGATTTGCCACCAGCACATTATGAATATCGGATAAATGCTGCATCATTGATGTCAGTTTTATATAGGTCTCAGAGATTATAACAATAAGTTCAGTATTTAATAGTTAATCAATAAAAATAGATTTTACTATATTTAAGAGTTAAAGTCTGCAAACTTATTCATAAAAGAATGCGCTTTAGAAGAAGGGTCAGATACTTAAGACCATTTAGCAGTACTAAAATTATTATAATTATGAGCTATTTTTCCTCCCCAAAGTTGATGCATGCTGTTCTTGTTATTAACACCCAATTATTAGTCATCTCCTTTTATCTGTTAATTCTTGAAATTATCTTGTGATTCATCGATATTGATTAAACTGTTCTTTTTTGTTATTTGTGTGAAGGTGTTTCTATTATTTACTTTTAAGGCTGAATTAAGTTTCGAGTCTATTTATTATCAATCTTCAGCCATAATACTAATATTGCTAAAATAATTAAGGTATTATTCAAAAATAAATCAATCAATTTAAGAGAAATTTAATAGCTAATTTTTTATTATATTTATTTATATATTATTTTTTTGTTCGTATATCAATTATAAAATGTACAATACTATCATCCAATAGATATTTATTTTATCTTAAGGATTCATCGATTTATTCAAGTGCAAAGTTTGACTTACTCTTTTTCTTAATTACTTTC
Organism: Oxytricha trifallax; assembly: GCA_000711775.1. Taxonomy (NCBI): domain Eukaryota; phylum Ciliophora; class Spirotrichea; order Sporadotrichida; family Oxytrichidae; genus Oxytricha; species Oxytricha trifallax. Next base: position 5,913 of record ARYC01000686.1, on the reverse strand, counting down.
ATTTTTACAAATTTACAAGTTAATTAATGATAAAATTATAACATTTAATTTCTTAATTAGAGTGTAAATTATTATAATAAAAAACATTAATAAGAAAAGAAAGGGGGTCAATCTCAATAAAGAAAATGATTAATAGAGACTAAGATAGATTCAGATTGAAGCCAATCAGTGGTGGCCATGATGAAATAATTACTTTTGAGCAAATTTAAAACTCTTAGCCATCTTTTGTTTCTAAAAAAGAACCTTAAATTGAAGTGGAGGTATTAGGGAGCAATAAATAGAACTTTTTATGTTTAAAATCCACAAGAAATAAATCAGTAAGTCACTTTTAAGTCAGTTTTCATCGCTTACTCCAATTTTTTCATTTAGATAAATTTCTAAATCATTTATATCGTTTATAGAACAGTTATGATGAAGATGAAACTAAGAAAAGGAAAACTTAAGAAACTTCTTCTTCACTAAACCCCTAAACACGAGAAACTATCGATAATGAGGAAAGTCTGTAATAGCAATAAATTGAATAAAACAATCATAAAAGACAGCCTACTCAAAAACTTTCATCATATTCTGTTCAATCAGCTCACTCAAATAGTCAAAATAACAATGATTTATCTTCTCATTCTTAAGCGAACTCTACTAATCAAAGAAACAACAACATTCAATCAAGTAGACATTCCAAAAATCCTTCTCAATCTCATTCTGCTTCTAATCTTTTAAGTCAAGAAAAGTTGACAAGAGAATCTTTCGAGACAATTTGTAAACTTGGAGATGGTTCATATGGTAAAGTGTATTTAGTTCGCAGGAAAAACACTTTAAAATAATATGCTCTTAAAGTGCTTGATAAAATGCACATCATTAAACATGATAAAGTGGAAAGTGTGCATCGAGAGAGGGATGTGCTGATGATCGCTAAACATCCCAACTTAGTTCATTTGGAGTGCACTTTCTCAGATGAAGATAACTTATATTTCTTAATGGAGTATGTTGAGAATAAAAGTCTTAGTGAGCTGCTAAAAGTAATGAGTAAGCTTAATTTACTAATAATTTAAATTTCTTAGAACCTCTGCCCTTGGAATTGGTAAGATTTTACGCTGCTGAAATAGTTTCTGGGCTGGAATTCTTGCACTAAAAAGGTATAGCTCATAGAGATTTAAAGCCCGAGAATATCATGATTGACAGCAAGTATCATCTTAAAATTGTAATCATAATATTGAAATTTTAATTACATCTAAGCTTTTTAGACAGACTTTGGTGACTCTAAGAAATTTACATTAGAAGAGTTGACTTAATAATTTGAGGAATCTTTGAAAATTTCAGCGAGCTAGATAGAATTTAATGATGACTAGCCAAAGAAGTTAAGAGGAACTTTTGTTGGTACTCCACTTTACGTATCACCAGAAATGTTGGACAGCAATTAGAGTGGTCCATACACTGATCTATGGGCTCTAGGCTGTATAATTTATCAACTGTTGACTGGAGAACCACCTTTCAAAGCAACCTATGATTTTCAAGTATTTTAGATGATTTAAGAAAGAACTTTGTCATTCCCCAAATACTTACCAATGGATGCTATAGATCTTATTGATAAATTGATGCAACTAAATCCTTATACAAGACTTGGGGCTGGATATGAAACAAATAATGGCTATGATGCTTTAAAAGCACATTAATTTTTTAAAACAATAAACTTTCAAAAGTTGAACTAGATTTCTCCTCCTATCCCAGTAGAGCGATTCAAATCAGCCTTTCAATAGAAACAAACATAGCAAAAAAAGCGTAGAGATATCTTTGATTCTGATGAAGATGAATAATTGGAGAACTAAGAGAGGCAAGATAATGTGGCAGAACTTCTACATACAAGTAATTTGAATCAAACTCACAATGACAACACAAAAGATCACATATAATTCAAAATGCTGGAAGTATAAGATATAGAGGGTTAGATTAAGCAGGAATAAGAGCAGTATTTAGTTAAGTCTGGAATAGTTTTCAAGAAAAAAGGTGTCATAAGCAATTTAAAAAGGAAATTAATACTCACAAATCAGCCCAGGCTGTATTACTTAGATAACAATAATCAATATAAAGGGGATATTATACTAACTCCGTAAGTTAGAGCAATTTATAGAGCAGCAGATAGATTCGAAATAAATTGTCAAAAAAGTGGGAAAACAATTATATATCGCGTAATAGGAGAGGAAGCAGGAACTTGGGTCTCAAAAATAAATAGAGTTCTAGATGCTCACATAACGAATTGATTAAAAATATTAACCTGTAAATTTTACATAAAAATATCTATTAGTTTTTAAAATGAAACTTGTATCTCAAAATCATGCATAATTTGAATAATCATAGTCTAAGATATGAAGGAAAGGATAGTGGTATATTTAATTACCAAAGATTTAAAGGATCCAATACTATAAACTATAATTATTATAATAAATGAGAACAATTACATTAGCTGTTGCACTCCTCTTGGGTGTCCCAAAAATAAATATAAAATTTCTTCATTATACGTTATATAAATTTTTAACCTGGACTAACAGAGTACCACACAAGACCACTGATGCTGAAAAGAATGACCCAAAGAACGACAAATATAGAAAGAATGGTCCCTACCCAAGTGGTATGGAAAACGAATTCTTGAGCACCAAGAACCACGGCTGCAGAAGAGTAGCAAAGGCTGCATTCAAGGCTGGTCAAGTTAAAACCGAAGTTATGCCATGGGAAGAAATCGACGCTGCTGCCCTCCCCGCCAACTTGGACTGGAGAAACGTCAACAACACCAACTTCCTTTCATGGAGCAAGAACCAACATATTCCACAATATTGCGGTTCATGCTGGGCTCAAGGTACCACCTCATCTCTTGCTGATAGATTCAACATCTTGTTAGGAGACCACAACCCAACCCCAATTGATCTTGCCGCTCAAACCATCATTAACTGCCAAGCTGGTGGTTCTTGCAATGGTGGTGATCCATCAGGTGTCTACGAATATGCCTTCGAAACCGGTATCCCTGATGTCTCATGCGAGCAATATGTTGCCAAGAATCTCGACAGCGATTCATGCACTGCTATTGATCTTTGCAAGGATTGCAGAGGTCCCCCACCCGCTGAAGGTCAAGATGGTCAAGAGAACTGCTGGGCTGTTGACTACAAGAAGTATTGGGTTTTTAATTTAAAATATTTCATTGAATTTTGAAAGAGACATTTGAATTAACATTTTATAATATTACGTTTCAAACTACTACGGTCTCTCAGGAGCCAACAAGATGAAGGCTGAGTCTTCAAAAACGGTCCCATCTCTTGCGGTATCAGTGTTACTGACGGTTTTGAAGCCTACTCCACTGGTATCTACTCCGAATCATCCTTCTTCCCATAGATCAACCACGAAATCGCCGTTGTCGGTTGGGGTCTTGATGAAGCCACCAAGACTGAGTACTGGATTGGCAGAAACTCATGGGGTACCTACTGGGGAGAACAAGGTTTCTTCAGAATCAAAATGCACAGCGACAACCTCGCCATTGAAGACGACTGCACTGCCGGTATTCCATCATTCACCAAGGTCTCCAAGGCCAAGGACCTCATTCAATGAGCATTCTTGCTTTGAATAATCTTCACGGAGTAATCAAACATACAAAGTGAATCATAATAATAATATTATCACTTCATTTATTTGATAAAATCTTCAATAAATACTGTTTCTATCACTATTCAATTTAACATAATATGATACTATAACTTAAAGTTTAAATTATCTACTTATATAAATTAAAAAAACCTGAATTATAATTGATTAATTCCTAAAAATGTCACTATAAATAATCTCAATCGCTCTCTATGTATAAGGCAACCCCTGTCTATTGATCTCTTAGGAGCCTTTTATGTTCAAGTAAACTTCTTATCTCTCAGAACAAGCATATTAGCATGTGTTAAGTTATCAATAACCAAGACTGAGCAACGTCCTCCCATTTATTGTGCTTAATGACAGTAATCAAACTCATGCTTACTATGAGAGCATCCTCAAGAACCCAAAAGATAACTCGAATGAAAACTTCATAATACTGCTCTCTTCTCAATCAGCAAATCCTATCATTATCACAGAGCACTATCTGCCAAGTATCCAAGACATAATCAAGCAAGCTACAGGTCTAAAATCGAGTAGTAATGGAGAGTAAATTGCAAAACAGATCAATAAAAATAACTTAGAGATTGAAATAAGCATCAAAGATTTAATTAGTGGTGTAGATCAAGCATCAATTAGTAAAGGAAATAAGGGTGTCGTATATCCAAGAATCAATAAAAAACTCACAGATTTCCATGAACTTAAGTTTTAAGACATTCAAAATGTAAGAACTAAAAATATTTTTTTTCAATTCTTTTTATTAGAGATTCCTGCAGACAATTGATTAGCTTTCATTGATATCTTATTCAAATATTGAAATTAAGACTCAGTAGCTTTAAGACATTAAAATAGACACTTCTTAAATTACAGAGATGAAGTTATAGAGAGAAGAGTAAAAGTAAAGATAGAATCAAAACCCCAAAACCCTTTCAGTAGTTTGATTGAGTTTTTGATTGATAAAAGTAGACTATTAGTGCATACTTTATTAGGGTTTTAATAGGGATTATGTAGGAGTTTAATGTTTAAAAATTAGTAATTTAAGTGAGTATATGCGAGGTTTGGGGTCAGTTTTATGACAGTGAGTATATAGATTTATTGTTTAAGTTGCGATATGGATGTGATGAAGATAGTGAATAACTCAAGCCTGTTCTGAATTATACGTCTATAGCAAGGCTACTCTATAAATCTCCAGCATATGTGAGGTCTCACTGTCTATTAGCATTGAATTTAAAGAGATAGCATCTTAATTCTAAGCCGAAGAGATCCTTAAAATTTTAGCAGCATCATATCGATTATCTAATTAATGATAAGACTCTTAAATAATGGGCTCACTTCTCTCTGGCCTAGAGAGCTGTGATGTTTCATCGCCAATATCCTGAGCTTCAAATCTCTGCTTAATCTATAGCAAACATATATAAAAAGAATGGAATATCTTACAAGACAGTCAATCGCATTAAGAGAGTGATTGACTTTAATGCTCCATTTTATAAGTATAATTTAAATTATATATTCGATTAAATGCAGAGGTCTTAAGAGCCTAATATAAAGTTTATACACGCTGATGAAGCCGTATTTACATTCAATACATTTATATCAAGGTCTTGGTACAAGAGGTATAGTAATATAGAAGTTTATGACTAAAAAGTTAAGATATAAACTCATGCAATCCTTGGTGGAATCAGTGAAGATAGTGGCCTAGAGACTTATGTTATCCACCCTCGCTCTATAAAGACTGAATAATATATTAAGTTCTTACAATAACTCAGAGACAAATACGCTGACTAAGAGATTACTCTGTTCGTTGATAACTTATCAGTTCATAAAACTAAAGACTCAAGGAAGGAATATGAAAGGCTAAGCATAACACCTGTATTTAATGTTCCTTACAGCCCTTAGTTCAATGGAATTGAATTATATTGGGGGTTATTGAAAGGTCATTATAAGAAATTGCTGGTCTACCATTTGATGCATGATTTAAAGATAGATACAGTAAATTTTATTTGGAGTGCTGCTAAGAGAGTCAGCGATGATAAAGCTAAAGTATGCGCAAGAGAAGGGAGATTTTGTGTATATAAATAAGTTTAAGATTTAAATGAATGAATAAGTTCACATATTAAATTTGCCCGTAAAGGGATTTGGCTTCTCTTTCTTTTCTTCCTCTTAGGGCTTGTTAGGGCCTATGTTCCTTCTCTTAGTGCCAGCTCTTGCATCTATGTTCATCTCTTTTGGCTTTTATAAATCTTTGAAGAGCCTCTTACTCAATTCATGTTTTACTTGAGACTTTCTCTCTCT
>ARYC01000685.1:0-25253 GCA_000711775.1 Oxytricha trifallax | reverse complement strand
ATTAGAGGAAATCTCTGTAGCTACTGTAGCATTCCTATAGAATACCTCAAGACAGCAGAGGTTTTCCAGTTACTGCTCTGCGTTTTAGCGCAAGTTTGTTCTGAAATCTTCAGAAAAAGGGAGTCGTAAGTGTCTGGCCTCGAGCATGGTCATCTATCTTTCGTAGTAATCAACTTTCTCTAAGTAATCCCAGTGATATCTATTTCTTACTTCAATTCTGTTGATGGTTGCTAAATTTCTCTAGAATAAGAGCATGTTTCAAAAAGGTATTCGGACTACTAGGAAACTATTGCTCATTTTTAAAGCTTATTAAATTATAGTTAATTTACATTTGCAATTATTAGACCTCTTTTATAATAAAGCTAAAAAAGAAATAAACACACCCTAAATGGTTTATTTTATAGAGATAATAATTCTTACCATTAGTTTTCAAAATTTGCACATTCATTAAATTGTACGCTAATATTAACTTATTTTTAACTTGATTATTCTTAACTCATAATCTTCATTCTAAATTGTTTAACAGGGTTTAATGACAAATAATATAATGAACAAATTAAACTTCCTATATTAATCAAAGAAAATCTATTAAAGTAATTATAAAAAAAATATTCTATTCAAAAATTAGCTTGAAAATTTACAAAAAAGCAATAAGAAAAAAAAAGGAATAAATGATAAAACTTAATCTTTTAATTCTATGCACTCAAAACCCCAAAACCCCTTAGTGAGGTTTATAAGTGCTTTGATTTGTAGGGTATAATTGGGGTTAGTAGACAAAATGCAGGTTTTATATGAATTTAATGAATATTTAATGATTATTAGTGTGCTTAACTCAAATAAATTTTATCTGCTTGTCTTTGTGATTCCTCTTAAATCTTGCTGTCTTTAGTTGTTCTAGAATATCATCTAATGATTATCTTGGATATGCTGGAGCTTTACTATGACTATCTCAACTATCTTCTTAATTTTATCGCAGATTTCTTCTTATTTTGTATGTTTAGCAGCCAAACTTATTGATTATTTCTCGTGCTTTGTTCCAAAGTATGACATAGTTTCCATAACGCTCTCTTATATAATAACGGCAATTGCCCATACATCCCACTGAACTGAGCCATTAGTCCATTTCTTTCTAATTGAGAAGTATCCAGGAGTGCCAAGAACTTTTGCCAAAGTCACTATCTCTTATCTTAAGGCTCTATTGAAATCGATAACTACGACTTCTAAAGGGCAGAGGTTAAGCATAATATTTTCAGGCTTAAAATCTCTATGAACATATCCAAGTTCATGCAACTCCTTGACACCCTTAATCATATCTGTAAGAATATCATTTAAGTCATCAGGATATCTATTATGATATAGATAGTCTCTTAAAGTCATTTCAAATTTCTTGAGCCTTAGTGCGATGAAACCATAGCTTAATATAACACCATTTAACTTAAGCAAGTTCTTGCAATCTCTTCTTTAAGCCTCTCTAAGAATCATATATTCGTTAGCAAACTCATTTTAATACTGCTCATTTTTTATGAGATAGCTGAAAGGGAATACCTTGTATGCATACTCATCAACTACTATAAGCTTTGCCTTGTTAGGCACACTTATGTGCAAGTAATTTTAAATGCAGCTACTAAGTTCAATTGCATTTAATGCAGGAATACTCATTGCTTTCGCTTGGAAGCATGCTAAAACAGTACGATCTGCAGGCTAGTTCATTGATTCAAAGCGACACTGTCTCTTGAGCTTCTCCTTAGGTCTCTAAGACTCAAGAATTTTTGATTTTCTTTTAGCAGGTACAAGTTATTAAGTCTCCTAATCTTAAATCAAGAATTCGCTAAGATGATGTTTTAGCATATGCTTCTTAACCTTTGCTGAGTGAGTGTAAGACTTCATGCATGTTGTGCGTTGGTATCTTCCATCCACTTTGTCATGTTTAAAATAGATCTTGGCCTTGCCAGAGTGTACCTCTTTAATGTGCCTCTTCAAGCTAGACTCAGTTGAAAAGAAGTTTTAGCAGTCTTCACATTAAAATGTTTTAATTTTTTCTATTGGTTGCTGTTCCTTATCTTCCTCAACCAATTCAACTTATGTTTAAACTCCCATCTCAGCTCTCTACTTTTTGTTTTAAACTTAAATTTTAAAGACCTCAGCTTCAAACTCTAGAGCTCTTTGCTCTACATCCTTTTCAATATAAATTACTTCTGGTTTCTTGGAGGAGCCAAAGTTGAGCAATGATTAACCTGTTCCAAGAGAAACTGCCTTACGATTTAAGTTAGCCGCCATGTTTAAATTCAAATTTAAATTTCTATTATTAATAAGTAGAAACCTCACTGGTTATACTAACTTTGTATAGGCTGGCACTGCAACAACAATGGTTGATTCTTAGGTGTTAGACATCATGTTTATACTTAGTTTATAACTATAGATTTTCTAATTTTATGCTTAATATTTTTAATTTTGGTACCAACTGAGTATAAATTCAGGTTGGTACTGGTACCAATTAGGTTTTGAACCATTTTGGAACTTTTCCATTAAAACCTCATTAGTTTAAAACTAGGTACTAATTAAGTTTTGGTACTATAAAATTGGTACCAATTAAAATTGAACGGAATTAGTACCAGTACTAATTAAATTAAAAAAAATTTAGTACTAATTTAATGGAGCTAAATCTCTGCAGTTTGTTACAGCTTCTGCAAACTTTCTCCACGTATCTTTGCAGAGTTGACCTCCTATAAGATGCCCATATTTAATAGTAAGATTTTAAACAATAGGATCCAGAAGTCTATAAGTTATAATTTGAAATTCATTAATAGGGAGATGGACAAAGATGGAATTACTCAATGATCAAATGAAAAGAGTCGAGCTCAAGAAATGATATCAAGATTCAAAAGTAAGGAAGATCTCTATCGATACCTAACTTTACATGGTAAGATAACTTGATGACTATTAACATATTATACAGTTGGTTTATTCCTTCCCACGATGGAAGGTACCAAAATTTCATTCTTGAAAGCAATACTTTGTGAGGAGAAGAAAGCTTTTAAAAATAAAGAGATTAAACTAATCGAAATTCCCAACTACCCTGAGATTTCAGTCACTAATCTTTATGAGGATGCCATGTAAGATGAGGAAGTGGTAGTTTACCTTCCTACCAAGAAACAACTCTCTAATAAACTACCAGAGAGGAACTTTTTCTTTGGTGTTCTTGGTACAATAGAAGAGGAGTATCTCAGAGAAATAATTGAAGAAGCACATAAGAAACGATATTCTATCTCTCATGATGACTAGAAAAAGCAAGGCATTCTAATAAGCTCAGCTTGGCTAGAGGAACTTAAGAAGCATCCTTATCTTTCAAGTAAGCTTTGACATATAACTTTGTAGGAAAATCTGGCACTGGTATATATCTTATGAAAGAGCATGCAAAGGTTCACAGAGAAAGAAAGTCGGAGACAATTCATGAGGTGAGCAAGAGGCTTTATAAAGATGTCTAAAAACCAGATGAAATGAACATAGATGCAGGAGCTGGCACTAAGAGAAGAAATATGGGCCCAAGCAAGCCATAAGAAGAGGAGAAGAAAGAGAAGCCAAACTCCTTTATGGGTTAGTTTAATATGTGAACTTATTCATTCATTTAAATCTAAAACTTATTTATAAACATTCATTCTTCCCTCTCTCGCACAAACTGTTGTCTTATCTACGCTCACTCTCTTACAGCTGCTTTGAATTAAGTCTACTGTATCGATGGGCAAGTCATGCATAAGATGATACAGCAGCAGCTTCTTGTAGTGAGTCTTGATTTAACTCCAGTAGAATTCAATTCCATTAAATTATGGGCTATAAGGAACGTTGTATACAGGAGTTATGTTTAGCTCTTCATAAGCTTTCTTAGACTCCTTAGTCTTATGAACTGAGAGGTTATCAACAAACAGGATGATCTCTTGGTTACTATACTTCTCTCTGAGCTTATGTAGGAACTCTATATACTACTCTCGCTTAATAGAGCGAGGGTGAATAACATAACTCTCTAGGCCTGAATCTTCACTTATACCAGCTAAAATTGCATGGGTGACTACCTTCACTTTTTAATCATAGACTTCTATATTATCATACTTCTTAAACCAAGACTTATTAATAAAGGTGTTGAATGTAAACACTGCTTCATCAGCGTGTATGAACTAGATGTTGTTAGTAATAGCTCTCTGCATTTAATCATATATATAGTTTAAATTATTACTATAAAATGGCACTGTAAAATCAATCACTCTCTTCACTCTGTTGACAGTTTTGTAAGTAATACCATTTCTTTTATAAATGTTGGCTAGAGATGCATATCAGGAAACTTGCGATGAAACAATACAGCTCGCTAGTCTAGAGGAAAGTGTGCCCAATACTTTAAAGTCTTAGAGTCACAGAGGTAGTCAATATGATGCTGTGAGAACTTTTTTTTTCTAGCAGGATGCTTTCAAGTACCAGAATTAAAATGCTAAACAGCTAACATGCAGTGATACCTAACAGTAGAGGCACTCTTGTGTAAGAGTTTTGCTATAGCTGCATAATTCAATACTGGTTTGACTTAATCTATATTAATACTCGTACCATACCTAAGCTTAAGCAGTAAATCTAAATATTTCTCATCATAAATAGACCCTAAATTTCGCTAATTTCTATTTCTCATTTTGCAAATTGGCCTAATTTCTCTACTAACCCCAATAAGACCCCAACTATACCCTACAAATCAAAGCACTTATAAACCTCACTAAGGGGTTTTGGGGTTTTGACTATACAACAAAAAACCAATCATTAAATTTTTACTTTTATATTAAATTAACAAAGCTGATAAATAACTGAGACTTTACGTTTTAACTTAAAATGAAAACTAATTTAAATCTAAAATTTGTTAAGAAAATATTTAATGAAGGTTTATTCATGTATTATATTAGTAATTAATTAAATTGTGATTCAATAAAGGAGGTTGTTGTAAGTAAAATTCAAATGTAAATAAATATATAGACTCTATTCTATTTTAAACAAATATATTTTTATGCTTAAATCTAATTTTTGTTAATAAACATAAGGCAAATTCATTAAACTTCAATACAGTGCTAAATTTTAATATCTGTTAATTATTTCTATTTAACCTATACATAACTAAGCAATATTATTCATTGTGATTAATTTAATTTTAAATAATTGAGATCTTTCTAGGATTAATTTAGGACAATGAACATTATTTTTCACTTAGTACCGTACAGTGAATGCTTATAATTGATTAGAGCCAGGTATCTATTAGAAAACAGAGTATAGATGCATATAATAACAGCTATCACCACTCATTATTTCAGAATTTTCTGCAATAATTGCAAAGCTCCAAGAGTGCTATGGTGCCTCAATATTTTTCAGGAGTATTAAAATGGTACTGAATATATCCTCAATTCCTTTTACATAACACGAACATTAATTTAGCAATTTTGATTCTAAAAGAAATCCTTGCTTTATTATAAAAAAGAAACTCCATATAAAAACAGAATGCTAAATATAAGGTCGATGAAGTATTTCAGCAATACAATAAAAAAATAAGCAGAAATATTTTTGTATCTAATATCTCACTAAACAGAAAGCCCTTTTTATACTATCAATATCGAGATCTTGTATCTAAGATTATTTGATGTTAAAAATTGTAAAATAAATAGAAAAATGTGGGGGTAACTAATATTGTTTTAGTTTTTAAACATATTTGATTAAGTAATTGGTTCAATAGATTCGATATTATATCTCTTTGAAAGCTGTATCACAAATAGAATCTAATCATACTAAATGAAATATTAAACGAAATCTCTTATTCTTTTCAGAATAATTTATTCTAAAATTAAAGGAAAACAACAAAAACTAAACCAGGTAAAATTTATGATACCGTTAAAAAATTTTCTAAATAAATATATTTGAATTAGCACTTGAGATTACTGAAATAGGGGTTAATGTACTTAAAGAAATTTCCTTATCTTATCTCCTAGTTTAATACTCATTCATAAAATTTTCATCTTTTATTAAGTATAAATACCGAAAAGAGGAGCTTAATTTTTTTTAAATTACAAGATTTAATTCTTAATTTGCTTGCACAACTTAAACTTAAAAAATACCGGACAAACAGTTAGTTATTTGTTGGCAATCAAATCCCCAAAACCCCAAACCCAAATAATTTCCATGGATAATTGATTGCTGATTTATTGAGCAACAATCTAATAGCTATTCAACTTGTTTATAATTATAAATGTGTGGTACAATTTAATTCAGTATTAAGCAACATCTAATAAAATGTTGGTTAGATTACGAGTTAAACCCTGATTATTGTAATAATCACCTAATGATTTAAAATTAAAAGAAGTCTTAGAAAGTGGTTTGCCTAAAATGTGAAAATCTACAGGTTATTGTTACAAATAATAAGTTGTGCTAAATTTCATCTTAGTAGCATTTTAAAGTGGTACTATAAAATATTTATACAAGAAAAAGAATTTAATTAATGTTACTAAAGAGCCTAATTTAATATCAACATGTAAGCCTTCGATGGGAGATATTTTGATTGACCGATAGTGCCAGTGAAACAAGGGTATTTAGCAAATTGATATAAGTTGCACCAGACACCTGGTGGGAATAATAGTAAGTAGAGTTTAAGTTTAGACTATTTGTATTAACTGATAATTTCAAGCTACTTCCAAGCAGAATATCATAACAAATATGTTTTTAATATATTAAGCATGATATAGTAGATAACGTCTTAATAGACATAAGGATCTTCAGGAAACTTAAAGAAGAGAAGCTTGTTGAAGTACTACTTCTTTTCAAACTCAGCTAAACAAGATAAAAATAATAAAATCTAATGAGTTAATACTTGTTTTTTATTGCATTTTTCATGATATGAAAATATTAAACTCCTGGCTGATATTCCAATCCTTTAAATCTATAGGGCTCTTGATCTTTATTACCGTTATTATTGTGATTTATGCTAAATGAATAGAAAGAACCAACAACATGCCATCTTGAACAGAGTTTTGGACTAGTATCTCCTATAAACTCACATATATCAGAACAAACTAATGGAATTCCAAAAATATTCATCAACATAATCCCTAATGCTTAGTAGCCCATTGATTTGACATCTGACAAAATGTCTCCTAGCCATCTTTATCCATACATACCCACTCCAGCAAAAGATTTTCTTTCAATTGTGAATGTTCTCATATCTTAATCAGCAATCCATTTATCAGTTGCTTGAACCATTTATGTTCCGTAGTAATTATGCGTGACTATTTTTTAATAACCATTTGAATGAGTAGCGTCCATAAAAATTGATTTATGATTTTAAAAAAAAACAAATTAAAAGAATATATCTTTTTAAGATCAAGATTTCTCTAAGTAAAAGTGAATATAATTTCATGTTTAACTGGACTTTATGCTTTTAACTTATCATAGCAAGCTCCAAAACAGAAATTCCTTGCTTTATTCATATCTTCTCAAAGTTCATAAAACTTTATAGAACTCCAAAGGTAAATTAATTATCTCATCCACCATGTGAAGTCTTAGGATTAAAATAGTCGGGCATACAGCATCGTTAGGCCAAACTTAGCCAAAAAGGTTTTCATAATTAATTTTCATAAAAACACCATCTGCTAAACCATCTTCGATAGACGAGTAGTTTTACATAAGTTTATAAGCAATGCCTGCATTTATGATAGGCACATAATTCATAATAATATCATGAAGCTTATCAATGAATTAAGGTAAATCCCAGAACCTTTGGTAATAATATTCAAAGTTTCTGTATGTTCTTAGACAATCGATATCTGACCATTAAACATCAAAGTGTAGGTCATTTGCTCTGTATTTATTAATAACATCTCTTAATTTTGAAGTGTCACTGTAGCCTCATTTAGATCGTCTCAATCCAAGAGCCCACTAAAACAAGTGTGCTAATCAATTTATGGTAATTCTAAAAAGATTAATCAGGAGTAATGCATTGCATCACATAAATATATACTACTCGTCTTTTCAGATTGTATTGAGAGGGATTTATCCATAGTCCTGGTTATTTTTGATAAACTAATCTTGGGAATTACCAAACTTGTAAAGAATGCCAACCCAAACTTAAGGTTAATGCTTAAACATAAAGAATTGATGAATATAATACACATTCTTTCCAGGAAATTATCAATCTTCATCAGGTGCTTGTTGATCTCTTGAACGCAGAAACTCCAACTTTGAAAAAGAAATCTTTATTTTCTCAAATTGCTAGTAAACTTATATAAATGGAAATAATTTATAGTTTAAAATGATCACATTTATTTAAATATTTAAAAAAATACTAATTTGCAATGTATTTTATTGATTTGTTTAGATCAATCATCAGGGTACATAACAGTTTTACTATTATTTTATTATTATAAGTAAATTTCTAACATTTGTGAAGTAATCTCTGTAAAATTTTATAATTGTAATGATCATATCTGATCTTTGAAGTGATTTACATTGATAGTCTATAATTAAAAAAATTTAAATATATCTAAATAATAAAGTAATAATTAATTCGGCTAAGGTGACAAACACTCACCCCCCATAAGGTATACTTTTAAATGTGTACTATGATAGAACTTGACCTCCTGAGTAAACTTTTCTTAAGAACTGATTGTGGCCGGCTTTTAGTTTTCGAGATATCACACTGGCTAAGTCCAAAATTTATATATAAAATCATTAAATTTGGCTTTGAAAAAATTTTGAAATTTTTCTAAAAAATATCTTAATTTCCATAATCTGATAAATTTTAAGGTTATGATGAATTATTTTGAGTATAAAATGTTTTCTGAAATTTTTTATCCAGATCTTGTCTAAAAATCATCATTTATCTTCATATATATTGATAAGATTTTTAAAAATATATATGAAGATAAATGATGATTTTTAGAGACAAGATCTGGATAAAAAATTTCAGAAAACATTTTATACTCAAAATAATTCATCATAACCTTAAAATTTATCAGATTATGGAAATTAAGATATTTTTTAGAAAAATTTCAAAATTTTTTCAAAGCCAAATTTAATGATTTTATATGTAAATTTTGGACTTAGCCAGTGTGATATCTCGAAAACTAAAAGCCGGCCACAATCAGTCCTTAAGAAAAGTTTACTCAGGAGGTCAAGTTCTATCATAGTACACATTTAAAAGTATACCTTATGGGGGGTGAGTGTTTGTCACCTTAGCCATTAATTCTTCAAATTATCAATTAAATATAATTGTGTTCTTTAATAAGCTCATAATCTTGAAAGATTAAATATCTTTATAATAAACAATATTGTAGTAATAAAGTGAATTTGAATACCTTATCATTAATAATTTTAATATGAATAATAAATTATAAAGACTAAATTATTATAATAGAGATAAGTTAAAATATTATACTTACATAATAGATAATCAAAGTAAGTATCAGCATCATACCTATCTTGAAATCTAATGATCATAGTATCAGAAACTGATTTTATGATTAATATTAAATAAGTAATTTAAATACTTACAAAAATTTAGGATAGTTAAATTTAGGACAGTTAAATCTCAATTGATATATTGTTTAAATTTAACTAGGCACTATAGTTTAATACTTATTCACCTAAAATCATATAAATTATATAATCAAGTCCTAAATAAATTCTCTGTTGGATCTACTTATTTATTAATTGGTGATGTAGTTGTTACTGCTAAAGTATTAGCTCATAATAAAGTTGGCATTTAAATAACAGAAACAATTAAGTTTGAGATTCTTGGACAACAAAACTATATCCAACTTGTGAATAATAACTCAAAAATCACTTATTTAATTTCACAAAGTTTAAATGTAGACGATTAAGTTTTTAACTCTTGGTTTCCTTATGTAAAAGACCATTAAATACGAAATGGATAACTTCACCTAGTACAGTGTAGTATATAGTAAATCATTTAAAACTGTTCCAAAAAAAGTCAGAGTACACTGACTGTACTATCAAACTAAATAATGATCTCTTTCTAACAGGATAAACTTATAACATCATAATAGTAGTTATTGCAAGCATTTATAAAGGATTTATTTGGAGTGCTATTCAAGACCTGGAAAGACTGATCCTACTTATATTTTTAATAACGGCTAGATTATGAACGTCTACACATAGTTGGCTTAATGCACTGTTGATGTAAATGCCTACACAAACTAAGCAAACTAGACAGATATCAACTTATACTACGAGATGAGCAATTAAAACAAAAAGAACTATCAAGATCCATCTAATTCACACAATATTCTTTGCTTAAGCTAATTGTTCTTCCTGCATCAATAGACTATATCAGAAGCAATAAAAGGTAACTCTAGAGAACTTCTGGTTTACTTGATATGATATCGTTATCTGCATAGGAGCTGTAAATAAATAATCAGTAACTCATGCCAGTTATTACAAAAGGAACTTAGATATTAAATTTCATGCGAGACGATTTCACAGAATCAGCAAGTTTTTCGGAAAATAAATGCTACTTATAATACTATAAGCTTTTTTACTAACTTAAGAGTTAGTCCTAATGAAGGTTTAGGTTTAACTACAGTCTTCAAATTGACTAATAAAAAATCATCAAATACTAAAGCTACCTGTTCATTTGGTTATATCATCAATCTCTTTGATGGGGTCTATGTTGAACTCCAACCCTCAAACACTAATAATTTGAGTGTAAACGATGAGATATTCGAGACATAACCTTGAGCAATCATGAACGGAGACAGCAACTAATCCTTGAAAGTTGATGCAAAATGTGAGGATTAAAATGGAAAAAGAGGAAAAAGAGGAAAAAGAATTTATACAATTAAAGTAACTGTTGCTAATTACAGCAAAATATTAAATCAAGTATTCAATAAATGACTCAATTATCTTCAAATCTTAATTCTAACTAGATTATAATTTTGTCTTTTGCTTTGAATAATTTTGCACAAAATATAACAACTTTACTTTATAAACAGTATATAGAAGAAGATCAGAAAACCCTTAACCTCAAATGATTTACAGACTATTTCAAGTAACCAAATTATCCAAATTTCATATCAACTATATAAAATGATGAACTAATTTTAATAATAACAATTCAAAACTAAAACTTCTTCTAGCTCTTCTATAGTTTCAAATGCATTTAATTAAACTGATTAGGCAATATCAGTTGTTACTTCCCAGAATTCAGCTAAAGTTAGCAATGAAGGTACTCTAAGACTTAGTCAAATGGGCAAAGCCAATCAAATAATTAAAATGAACTTACTTAAGAATAAGAATAGCGGATCTATACAATATCAACCTATGGATCTTTAAACTTTGACAAACATTGTCAATGTTATTGATTATATTGTAGGATAAGAGCTCCCTACAAGTTAAGGCCTTTATAAGGCAAGTAACTCATTTAAAATCAATAAATTGCAGCAAAAAGAGCTTCAAGTACATTAAATTTTTATGACAGATTTAACTATTTAGAATTATAATAAAAACTCAGTTACTCTGTCAATGAAAAATCGACTGGAAAATGTTTGCTGATTAAATCACTTCTACTTGAAATTTAAAACTCAACAGTCACCACGTCAACTAGAATGAGAAACTTAAAATCATAAGATGCTGAAAAGTTCAAAATTACACATTACTAAAACTCACTTTTTACAAATTATGATACTTTATATATAAAAGCACTCTTAAATTTATCACAAATTCTATGATAGTTGATTTTAGGTTGATGAAAGACTTTGATGAAATTGTTCACACTAATGCTGATAGAAAAAGGAGTTATTGCAATAATATGCTTTCAAATGTCAACAAGATATTTATCCAAATTACTGCTAAGATTTATGGCATCACTTTTAGTGTTAATTGGTTTTATTATTAATTTCATATATTCTTTAAAAAATTAAAATTACTACTAATATTTTGTTTTATTTTACTGGTTTTAAATATTTATTTTACTAACTAATTTTTGCCATAAAGTTAAAGATTTTTTTATTTATAATTTTATAATTCACATAATCCATAGTCACCATGGGAAAGTAAGTAAATTTCTTTAAATGCAACAAATGTTAAAAAGAAAACATTCATATGAGATATAGAAAAGAACATTAATGCTTTAAAAACCAAGCAGAAAAGACATTTGACATTTTTATTAAGACACACAGTATCAACAAGGCAAAGAAGGACAAGCAAAATAAAAATGAATATTTAATTAATTAAACTTAATTTATTTATAAATGCATTCACTTATATTTACATCATTTTAAATATTATAATTTATATACAAATGAAAGAATATTATCAAAAATTATTTTAATTTTAATGAATTTGGAAAATTGACAAATGGAAGATGTGGTCCCTTCATGAGGACACCTTGGTTTAATAATTCTTAAAACATTAACTTATTGACTTACATGGGTTTTAATGCACCAGGTCAAAATTTTAAAAAACCAAACTAATAAATTTGCTCTTAAAATAACTTTATTGCAAGTAAATAAAAAAGTATAGTAAAGAGCGGAAATAAAATGACTATAATTTTGGACATGACACTTAGCAAAACATGGTAATAACTAAAATATATTTATTTATTTCTTTTTTTAATTGTTCTACATCAGTTACGTCTCTAACTTTAGTCATTATGCAGTTGATATAACATAATAAGTATAGAATGAGGCAAGGATTAATACTAATTAATTTCCAAGAATTTATAGATTATAAAGACTGTGTATTTCTTATTACTTATCTGTACACAAATTGATATTAATATGGAAATGCAAACGAAACAAATTTTAATTCCTAATACAAAACAGTTTAATGTGATGATAAGTAAAAAGCCCTTAATCTAATACACACTCTTGCTTCAAAATTTAAGAAATAAGGCATAAAAGATATAGTTATTTACAACATTTGAACAACAACGATAAGGTCTATGAAAAATTAAATATTAAATTGTAATTAGAGTTTGTAAATTACTCTGAACCAAATATGTCACAACTTTTTAAGTTTTCAAATTAAATGCTGGATAAGTAATATCTTACAATTTTCCAGACTTCTTTGGCTTTGATTCAGACACTGCTAATGTGACTAAGGTTAATTTAAATGTAAATTTTTCTCGTATGTTTATCTCACTATAAATGATTTATCTTTCTTCAAATATATAATACAAGGAAAATATCCAAATTTTGACATAATTACATCAAATGATACCTTACCTACCCATTAAAAAATTAGAGTTTATTAAAAGCCATGCTCCAAAATTTATGAACTTAAAATAAAAGCAAAACCAGGTAACTAAAAATATTACAACAATCATTTAAGATTAATCTAAATATCAATTTTGTTTTCTGTTAGAATTAAGCTATCAAATAGAAGATTTGGTTTATATATGAGTCATTAAATAAAATAGAGTTCCTAAGGAATATTGGAAGATCGATAATTAAACTCTTTAAATTGAGATATTCGAAGAAAACAGAGTTTCCTTCTACGTTAAATAACAATACAATAAAAACTAAATTACACATTAATTTATAATTATTTGATAATTTAGAGGTTAGAGGATTTGAATTTTACATCGATTGGTACACCTTTTAATTCAATAAATATGCAAATTCAGTTTAATCTTGAGGATTAATCTTTAGTTTTAAAAAATTGTGTAGTGTTATTTTTATAATTTAGCAGTTTCATTAGAATAGTGATTAGTAGATAAGATATCATAATTAAAAATTGTAAATTTATAAATTCATTGGGATTGCATTTTTCATCGACAGTAATACTTGATTGCAATTAATTTTAAATACAAAATAAATATTTATTTATATGCTATACTTTTCTTTACATATGGATAATATTTATTTAATAATTACAAATGCAAGATCTTCATATTTATCTGTTTTAATAGAGAGACCAACATTTTTTCAATCATCATCACAGATTGACTATTTAATTATTGTACCATCAGTTCCATTAATCTTTAAAATAAGAGTTGATCCAAGTGTAGCCACATCATCGGTAAACAAATTAAATAAATTACTCTTCCATTACCGTTTGCTGTAATTCCTGTTCACTTATCGTTATTAAATGTAATTCCAAGAAATTTAAATCCAAACTATCAATTAATATTATCATTACATTTAACATTTTTATTGAAAATATATATAATAATTGTATTCATATAAGTATTAATCAAATGAAGCATGATAATATTAAGCTGGATTTTTACATACTAAAATGAATATACAAATTTAAAATCTGTTTATACTATAAAATTTAAGATTAATATTCATTAAATATAAATTTATTCAAATAGAAAAATTAGGAGCTTTAGATGTAAATAAATCAGAAGAGAAAGAAAAATACCCAGTTTGCTCGATCCGTGATTATTTTTAAATAGCAGTGTAGTCAGCAATTTCAAAAACATACAAAAGATGTGTGATTATTGCCCCCAAGCATTTGAAGACCTAATTTTGCTGCGTATTTCTACAAAATGTAATATTTGCTTGCAATTCAGCAACCTAAGTTAATATTAGAAATGTAGCCAAAAAGACAAAGCCAGACGAGGAATTTTAGGAACAAAGTCTCAAAAGATGGTCTGATAGATTCGGAAGCAGTTCAATACTATTTCTTGAAGAAGAATATATCAGACTATCACTTGACGATGTATCAGCAATAACTAACTTTATCATTGAGGATGTAATAAAGTTGATAAACATTGATAAAAAACAACAAGGTCTTAAAATTCTATTATAATTTCAATTTCAGTATCACAATCTATTAAACTAGACAAGGGGTATATAAGTTGCAAATCAATTGAAAAACAATGCAAAAATTGGAATTTAAAATTCCCGACATTGAATACTTCTACTTGCCAATGCTTAATTAAAAAGAAAGAATCAATTCTCCTTATCACTTCATGGTTTGCATCATAGATATTAGAAATAATACAGTATCTTATCTGGATTCACTTGCTTCGTATCTTACTCCAGAATTCTTCGAATAATGTGTTGAAAGTAAAATCAATAAATTCATCAAGAATTTTTAGGTGTTGAAAAAGTAAAAATTAACTTAATCAATAAAACACTAACACATAGAAGCACCTCAACAGGACAATAACGTAGACTGCGGAGTATACATGATTTCAAACATTATTTGGAATTTAGATCCAAAAAACTAAATTCATCAACCCCCATATTATAAAACTGATTTTAATTCCATAAGACTTTATAGATAATTCATGAATCAAGCTCTTCAAATGGGCTACTGGCATTATAGATTGGCTAAACCCTGATTATTAATTAATTAAATTAAATTAAATTAATAAAAATTAAATTTATTTTATTTAAGCATTAATCAAATGAAGCAAAATTATATTTATTAAAACTATAATTAAATTCAAATAAATATATCACATAACAACACACCTATAATTATTTGTATTATATATATAAAAATTATAAAATTATTAGATTATAAAGTTAAATATAATGAAATAAAATTATAAAAAACAATCAAACTATAGAGATAATCATTAATATAAATATTTAAAATTTAAATAATATATAATAAAGCAATTTCTTTAAAAATGTATTTGCTAGAAAACAATAAATTACAGTAGAATCAATGATTAGTATCATTTATTAAGAAGCATAAATTAAACCTCAATAGTTCATTTCGAGAGATTTGTGATTGAAGATAAGAGAGATGATACTAATTTCTTCAGAATGAATTTTGAACAAAAAGAGTCGATCAACAACAATTATATATTATATAAATACAACAACTAACTGACGTACGATGAAGCAAATGAAATGACTATTTAATAAACTTATTTAAGGTTTACTTTCATTAAGTTGGTTTAATTTGCTTGAATTGTGACTACCTTCAAGAAACTTACTTATTTATAGTATTTGTTATTTACTAGCAATGGAGTTTACAACTGAAATCTTTTCATTTTTCAATTAATTTTACAATGTTGCACTTATTAGACCAAAACAAATATGAAAGAAATTGAAAGTTTAAACAAGCATGGAATACTTTTACAGGTTTGATAATCAAAGACAAGGATGTTGAAGTTGTGATTCCAGAAATAAGTGAACAATCAAAATTAATGCTATGTTGCTTAACGAAAAAATAAACACTATTATTCTACTTCCTGATTAAATATCTTGCTTAAGGGCAGAAATTATTTAAAGAAAATTCAGTTAATTCTATAAGAAAACTTAAAATATATCATCAATTTTAATAATATTATTATTAAGTGACGTATTATTTCTTTATGTGTAGCCAATTATAGAAAATGAATTATATTAAATGAGAATAATATATAATAATTCGAAATATGTGTATTTTATGCAGTAAATAGTTATTTGAAGAATTGAGAATTAAAATAGTGCATGCAGTTTACAATACTAAAAAGGAATGGTTGTTGAATATGACAACGATAAAATCAAAACATAAACAATTGAGATTCTTCTTAAACGCAAACATATGATTGAACTGGATGATCAAAACTCAGGTCTAAATTTCTAATTCGTAAATCTAGGTAATCTATATATATACACGCAATATAATTGACACACTAACAATATTTCAAATAATTAGAATTTTAAAGATTCCAATAATTAGAAAGTAATAAATATTTATTTTTAAAATTATTACTACTTAAGCCTATATTATTATAATAATTTATTCCCAAAGTTAGCAAGACCGGATTTCAACTAATTGTTGTATCTGAGGGGTATGTTTAGAAAAATAGTGGGGTTTTATAAAAGCTTGAGGTAATTAGAAGGCAGCTCATGTCTATATATAGCCTTAGCCTAGGTTAGAGATTAGAGGATTAGAAATAATACTAGATGAAGACAGATACAGGGCACACACTCTTGAATTCTAAGATTAAGTTATTATTCCATTTATTTTTAATTATTATGCTTAAATTTAATTTAATTTTATAGGATGAAAGGGGATGGCATAGAAGGCAAAGTCGACGGACAGATCTTCAAATTCATAAACAAAGAGCTAAGAAATTTTATAAATTTTTATTTTTAAATATATTATATATTTGTAAATTAAATTCAATTATATAGGGTAGACAGCAAGGAAAAAGAGAGAGATTGAAGTCAGCAATAAGAAAAAAGGAAAACAAATAGAAATGGTTAGGGGTCTTATGACTGTGATACTGCCAGCACTATTGCTTTCATATGATGTCTCTCTGTTTCTAAATGTCTTAGTCAAATGAATTCAATGATAGTGCAATGGCTTTTCTCTCAACTTAAAGTACAGTATAAAACTAATTTTTTGATATTTTTTCTATACAATTATATTTTGTTGTGTTTTTTTCCTAGATAGATGAAAGGCAAGAGAGTGGGAGGGGTTGCGTCTTACCCATAAAGATAAACCGCTTTCCGGTTGGATTATAAAGAACTGAGTGACCGCGTATGTTATGGTCTATAAATATTGATACGCTTCGTTCCCTACGTGAGATGTTCAATCTGGCCTCTTGAACTAAAACAATGCCGTGTTAAAAAGAAGTTGATAGTCCCTCTTTAAATATTGACTTCACATGAGATAGATAGCCCTCTAAGACTTCGCATGAAGTAGTTAGTCCCTCTTAATGACTACGAATCAGGTTAGTAGTCCCTTTAAGACTTTAACATCTAGTTGCTCATCCAGCTTCCTCCATCTGGATTGACTACTATGAGGTCTCTTAATTCTCTAACCTGCACGTGGTGGAGTCTGCACAGTTCCTAAACAAGAAACTGACTAAGAGAGAAATAAAAAATAATTAATTAAAAATAAAAATAAATAAATAATTTCTTTACTATTATATAATATTATTTGAATTATTAGACATTTTAATTATTTCATGTTTCTAAAAATTAGTTATATATTTAAGAGATTTATTTTATAAATATTATAATAATATTTTAGAATGCCAAACAGAGAGGTTCAAGCAGAGAGCAATCAATGCAAGAAGATCATGAGGAATGACAAGAAGAAGAAGCACAAGTGTGATTTGACAGACAATCCAACTTTCACAAAGATTGACAAAATACTTATAGTTCCAGTAATGAAGGCAGACCATATGAAAGACTTCCATGTGTGCATATGTGGTTACAAGACCAAGAGAAAGGGCAAATTCAAGTAACATGTATGCAGATTCGAGCAACAATGTGTAATCTGTCTTAGCGACATGACCAAATTGATAATTGTGAAATCAGACTGCTCTCACTAGTAATGCCAATCATGCTTCAAAGACTGGCAACTACAAAAACAATCAACTAACCCTATATGCAGAAAAGAGATAGTCACTTATACAGTCCACGAACAAAACAAGAAGCCTACTGATGTCAAGATGAAGAAAAGAAGAAGAAAACAAGTTCCAGACTACTATCTGGCATCTCATGATGCTCCTATTTGAATACTTAATTAATTACATAATAAATTAAAAAAAATTAATGCAATAAATACTTTTATAAATAATTCAATCTACATTCAGATAAAAAGAGATTATATATATAATAATTAGTTAGATCTTAACATTATTATATATATTTAAATTATCAGTTTCTATATATTAGATTTATTATTATTTAAAAATTATCCCATATATAAGGCATTTTACAATAATAATAATTTATTAAAATGGAAATATCTTTTAATTTATAAATTAACCAATTTATTACAAATTACAAATAATGGGAAGAGGAGTTCAGAGACCATAATGAACAAGATTAGTTTAAATTTGATGAAGGATTCTTTAAGTTGAAAGTGATTCAGAATCTTCTGATGTGATCTATGAGGATAAGTATTTCAAGAACGAAGATTTTAAAGATATTTTTTTATTTGCCAAGGTACTATGTGAAGAGAGAAATCCAGACAACATCAAATACAACTACGAAGTCGCGAGTATGAACATAATGAACAAGATCATAAATGAAACTGATTTGATTGACAAAGACTTCTTCGAAGACATTTAGATATTAATATAGAAACGTGACTTTACTTATATCTTATCAAGAGTCAAGAGAGAGGGGATCCAAGAATTAGTGAAAAGGATTAAGACTAGATTTCCAGATTAGAGCTCAGAGACACTAGCCAGTCTTGTCAAACAAATGATTGTTGTGATCACATCGAGAAACATTATGATGTATTGTTCATTTAAAGGTTAAGACAGTAATTCAATAAATCCAAAACATGAAATCCAATTACTAGCCAACTTGTTTGTTGTACAAGAGCAATACATAAAGACTTCAGTAAACTTTATTAAGCAATTTAACTTACAGAAGAATAAATCCACAATAACTTAAAGACTGTTTTAGAATAGATCACTTAAGAACTTATAACATAATTTACTTAACCTCAAAGTTCAGTAACTAGTTGCATATCATCTTCTAAAAGAAAACCAAAATAGAACACTAAGCTACCAAATATATTTGAGGAGTCTGAGGAGGAATCAATTAATCATAGTTAAAAAGACTAAATAATGGCAGAATAAGATTAAGAAGATTAATCAATAAATTTAAGTAATTTAGTGAAAGAAGTCTCAAACATACTTAAAGAAGAAAAGAATCAAGATGCATTACACAACTGTTAAAACTAATCTATCACATCAATATCCAGGAGTGCCTTAGAGGCATTGGTGAGTGAAGAGCTGTATGAGGATTGGCAAAGAGAATACCCTATTAATCAGGATGAATACGAAGATACATTCATTATGAGGCAAATAAAGGAAGAACTCGATAAAATCAACTAATGATAAAATAATCAAGAAAAAGTTTTTCCTTTATACAATGTAAAGCTTTTTTTACTACTTTTTACACTAAATAATTCGATAATAATCTTTAATTCCAATTTATAGTTAAATAGTCAAAGTAATTATTAATAAACATTATTTCATATTAATATAAAGAATTTTAATCAAACTAAATGAATAAGTAATTATTATTTTGTATTGAAAGTTGAGATTTAATATTAAATTTGATTAAAATTTGCCTATTTAAGGCAGTAGATTGTAACAAAATTTATAATCAACATTGAATATGAGACTACGTTTCAATAAAGACGATCATTCTAAAAATGAATTTTCTCTGAAGGAGGAGAATGATCAATTTATTTAAGATTCACAAGCTCAGAACAATAATGAATAAAAAAAAATTCATGATATCTAATTAAAAATGGATGAAAAAAAGGAAGGATCAGATTCAATTCAATAGCAAGAATAACCAATGCAAATAGATACATTAAAAAATTAAAAACATATAGGTAATGGTCAACAGATAGAAACAGACAGTATAGATTTAGAAAGCATTAACTCCAACTTTTTAAATATTATTCAGCAGAAAGACCAACTCAAATTCTCACATGCTATTGCTATGTTTTCATGTAGCACTGAATTAAACTCAATCCAATAAGAAGATAGATTTCAACAATTATTAATACAGTATTAATAGCAGTAATTTTCAGCTTAAGTCATGAACAAATTTAGAATTGTTTAATAATCTGTTAATGACACAAATAGATAAAAACAATATATCTATAATTCCTGGATAAGTAATTATCAGCAAAATTAAAATTTAAATGTAATGTTTTTGTGTAAAGACACTCTCAAACACAAAGGGCATATGCCTAACAAAATAAAAACATTATTATGAGTAAATTCACTGGAAAGTGAATGCTTCTTAGCAAGGCTAAAGTTACAGTATAACTTAGGACATTTGATTTTCTATATGAGAGTTAGATCTAATAATAGCAATACATTATCAAAAAATAAAAGGAAACTTATTTAGAAATTTTTTTATATAAAAAAAAGAAGAATACGAAAAATGTTCAAAAATATTAAAAGACAAAGGCATAATTTTAACTATAATAGATGTAAATGAACTTAAAATAAAAAGTTCAACAAAATTATAGAAAGAAATATAATCTGGATATTCGATCAACAAATTTAAAAAGTTCATTATATTAGTTTGAATTATAAATCCTTAAGAAATTAAACAATACTGCTCTACTTACAAAAATTCAAAAAATATCAACCTTATCTTAGCAAATTAAACAACAGATTAGATTAAAGTATGAGTGAGATCCCAAGTGGTTAGTGTGGATTTAGAGCATAGCTAATATCTTTAAAAAAAGAAGATTATTATAGAACATTAGAAACCATAATGAAAAGAACAATAGCATAGTAAAATTTTTACAAGTTTGAAGATTTAATAAAGAAAAAACAAGACACAGATGGGAATACAGTTTATAAGGTATGTTATTACTGTTGGAAAAACGATTGAAAAACATTATACCAGAGAATTCTATGCCATAGCCTGAATAACTTAAGAAATTAAAAAGTAAAGCAGAAAAAGCTTTAATAAGACTTGGATACATTTACTCTTGTATGTAAAATAAAGCAACATCAGGATACTAAATGATGAAAGGGGATACAAATTTTAAACTTTTCAACACAGACGTTGGAATGCATAAATTGGCATTATAATATAATTGGATGTAACATATAACACCTGCATAAAAGGGCAAAGTAGATGAGGCATTATAGTTACTTAAAGATATTAACCATCTATGTCAAAGAGGTGCCTGTACTTATGAACTATGGTAACGAATTGGAACCAAAGATAAACTCAAAGACTTTATAGAAAGCGATTAATTCAAATGCAGAATATCAAGAGGATATCATTAGGATCAGTTCTATGTTTAAGTAGAGGATTTATAGGGTTAAGACAAGTTAGATGTAAAAAATGAAGAAATTGAGTGGTATGTAGTACCTTCTGCAAATTCAGATCATGGACATGAATTATATAATGCAAAAGACTTAAGAAGAATTGCTGCATTTGAAGAATATGTTGAATCTGATAATTACGAAGACATTCTTAAAGACATTAAAGAAAAGTTTAGGGATGATAGCAAGGAAAATTAGAAAGAAGTAAAAAAGAACTTAGTGTACTATGCAGACAAATTCTTAGAAGAGAAGCTATTTCGCTGGGGAGGGTTTAACTCATCATATTACAGTACAGGTATAACGATCACCTTATATGCAAAGATGAAAATATTAAGCTGTAGAGCTGAATTTAGATAACACTATTACTTTTTATTTTGGCTTTTCGATTGAAAAATAAAAGAACAAATGATATCATTCATTAGGGGAGTGAAATCAGCTCATCCAGATTAACATAAACAACCTCTTACAGCAAAAGATATATTATCATAAAGAGACTGCGGAGAAGTAAGAGCTTATTACTGGACTCATAGACTATCACATTAGCAAGTATAAACTTCATCATATTACTAAGCAAAAGGACAGGAATTATTAGCAATGTTAGAAGAAGGATATAAGAAATATGGCTTGAGATTTCCCCATTTATTCATTACGTTAACACATAATGAAAACGATGAACACTATAGAGATTTAAAACTTAACATAGAGCAAGATTTTGGAATGATGCAATGGTATCAGTATCAAACTTCTATTTGAAATACAGGTTGGCTATGCAGATGATTAATGGGAGTGATAAGAATGCAGGAATATTTGGAAGAATATTAATGAGCTTTGAAAGATATGAATTCCAATTAAGAGGACCACCTCACTTACATGTATTAATTTGGTTTAATTAGGAAGATGCCAAGAGACTTGATGATGATTATACTGTCAAGCATGTATTCCAGAGTATGACGAAGAACTTAGAAAACTAGTAAAAACATTCAAAACCCCAAAACCCCTTAGTGAGGTTTATAAGTGCTTTGATTTGTAGGGTATAGTTGGGGTCTTATTGGGGTTAGTAGAGAAAGCGCAGGTTTTATGTGAATTTTATAATATTTAATGAGTATTAGTGTTCTTAATTCAAACGAATTTTATTTGCTTGTCTTTGTTATATCTCTGGAATCTTGCTCTCTTATGTGGCACAAGTATGTCATCCAATGTTTACCTTGGATAAGAGGGAGCACTGATTATTATCATCTCAACTATCTTTTTTATTTCCTTGCATACATTTTCTTACTTAATATGCTTTTAAGCTAAACTGATTGATTATTTTTCAAACTTTGTACCAAAGTAAGCCATACTTTCCATATCACTCTCTAATATAATAGCTCTGATTGCCCATACATCCCACTAAACAGAGCCATTAGTCTATTTCTCTCTGATTGGGATGTATCCAGGTGTCGCATGAACCTTTGCTAAGGTTACTATCTCTTATCTTAATGCTCTATTGAAATCTATAACAACTACTTCTATAGGGCAGAGGTTTATCATAACATTTTCTGGCTTCAAATCTCTATGAACATATCCAAGTTCATGCAACTCTTTGACACCCTATATCATATCTGATAGTATTTCATTCAAATCATCTGGGTATCTGCTATGATTCAGATAATCTCTCAGAGTCATTTCATATTTCTTAAGCCTTAATGCGATATAACCGTAGTTTAAAATGACACCATTTAGCTTAAGCAAGTTCTTGCAATCTCTTCTCTAAGCCTCTCTAAGAATCATGTATTCGTTAGCAAACTCATTTTGGTACTGCTCATTCTTAAGTAGATAGCTGTAAGGATACACCTTGTATGCATAGTCATCAATTACAATAAGTTTTGGTTTTGCAGGAACGCTTATTTGCAAATAGTTATCAATACAACTGCTAATATCAATTGCATTTAATGCAGGTATGTTCTGAGCTTTGGCTTAGAAGCATGCTAATATAGTGTTGCCTACCGGTTGATTCATCAATTCATGCAGCTTCTATCTCTTGAGTCTCTTTTGTTAATCTCTTTATGACTCAATAGTATTTGATTTCTCTTGGCAGGTATAAGCTTTTAAGTTTCTTTATCTTGAATCAAGAACTTGCTTAAGTGATGCTTTTGCATATGTTTCTTCACTTTTGGTGAATGGGTATAGGACTTCATATAAGTTGTGCATTAATATCTCCCATCGACTTTATCATGCTTGAAATAGATCTTAGCTCTACCAGAGTGTATTTCTTTGATGTGCCTCTTCAAGCTAGAATCAGTTGATAAGAAATTTTAGCATTCATCACATTAATATTTCTTTTATCTTTTCTACTGGGAGCTGTTCTTTTAACTCCTCAACATCTTCGATTAGCGTTTAAATACCCATCTCTGCTCTCTGCTTCCTGATATTTATTTAGAACAAACACCTCTGATACAAACTCAAGAGCTTTAAGCTCTAGTTCCTTTTCAATGTAGATGATCTCTGGCTTCTTAATTAAGCCAAAGTTTAGCTAAGATTATCCACTGCCAAGAGAGACTGCTTTGCGATTTAAGTTAGCCGCCATGTTTAAATTCAAATTTAAATTTCTATTATTAATAAGTAAAAACCTCACTGGCTATACTAACTTTGTATAGGAGCTGGCACTGCAACAACAATGGTTGATCTTAGGTGTTAGACATCATATTTATACTTAGTTTATAACTATAAATTTTCTAATTTTATGCTTAATATTTTTATTTTGGTACCAACTGAGAATAAATTCAGGTTGGTACTGGTACCAATTAGGTTTTGAACCATTTTGGAACTTTTCCATTAAAACCTCATTAGTTTAAAACTAGGTACTAATTAAGTTTTGGTACTATTAAATTGGTACCAATTAAAATTAAACGGGATTAGTACCAGTACTAATTAAATTTAAACAAATTTAGTACTAATTTAATGGAACTAGATTGATAAAAATGGAGCTCCATCTCTGCAGTTTGTTACAGCTTCTGCCAGCTTTCTCCACGTATCCTTACCAGGTTGACCTCCTATAAGATGCCCATATTTAATACTAAGATTTTTAACAGTAGGATCCAGAACTCTATATATTAAAATTTGAAATTCAATAACAAGAGAAGGACCAAGGATGGAATCTATAAGTACTGCAATGAAGAGAGTTGGAGCTTAAGAAATGATCTCAAGATTTAGAAGCAAGGAAGATCTCTATCGATACCTCACTTAGCATGGTAAGCATGTGACTATACTTAATCATATACTATAGTGGGTTTATTCCTTCCAACGATGGAAGGTACCAAAATTTCATTCTTAAAAGCTATACTCTGCGATGAGAAGAAAGCATTTAAAAACAATGAAATAAATTTGATAGATATACCAAACTACCCAGAGATTTCAGTCACTAATCTCTACGAGGATGTGATGAATGATGAAGAGTTGGTTGTTTATCTTCCTACCAAGAAACAACTCTCCAACAAGCTTCCAGAAAGGAGCTTCT
>ARYC01000684.1:0-29608 GCA_000711775.1 Oxytricha trifallax | reverse complement strand
TTTAAAAATAGCTAAAGAATAGAGAATTATGAGCTATAATTTTTATATAGTTTGCAGTTATTTATTTTGATGTGTATTTAATATTAATTATAAAATAAGTTTAAATTAAATCGATACATTAATTATTATGATTGGATAATTTATATTATTATAAAAATAAGGACCTCTAAATTAAATTCGTTAAAAATGTATTCTAATCATAGTGAAATGTTATCACCTTAAAGCTAAAATTATCCAAAGACTACAGATAGTGAAACTCTTTCTATGCATGGTATACCTCTAATCTATTTTATCATAATATTTAGGATCTAATTTGCGAGTATATGACGAACTATAGTATAATACTAACTTTTTAATGCAACTTGATATGAATACCTTGTCAAAGGATAGTCATCACTAATAATAAACCAATTCAAATCCCTCTAAAATAATTGAAAAACCTACACCTCATTCAATAAGCAATTTAACTTAGCTTTGTAAAATTGATGAGAACACTAACTTTAAGAGTCTTACGAAGATATGAATTCCAGCATAGTATATGACGAGGATATATCTGCGAATCAATTAGGTTCTTACACTTTGCAGACAAAAACTAATAATAGCTCATCGATATCAAAGATATAAGGCAAATCCAAAAATCCGAATATCAAAAACAGGCTGTTATAGCTTGAAAATTAAATAAACATTAACGAAGATAGTTGTGATTTTACAGAGACTAACGAATATGCTGGTTTAAATCCTTACTCGAACTAAGTTTATTTATATTTATTTTTGCAATGTAAGTCAATGAATAGAATAAAATTAGCATAATCAATGAAGTTTCAAAGTCACATTTCCAAAACTGTAATAAAAAACAAATTCCACTTATTGAAGCAACATAAAAGAAGAATATTTAATTCGCCAATTAAACACAGAAAAATTCTCTAACTTATTAGAAATCAAGAAATAATCTATAAGTAAATTAAATAAAGTCTTAGAATAGCTTACTTAGCACAGTTAACTCAAAGAAATAATTTCATAATGGGCAAGAATACTTGCTTTAACTTTAGAATAAATCAAAAGTTTAAGAATATAATACAAAGAATACTATTGATATATTACAATAAATTAAAAAAATATATACTCTGTAAAATAATTTTGGGAAATAAGCAACTTATGCTACTTTTTAGTGGAAATTAATATAATATTATATTTATCTATCTAAAATTAGAAATAAATTACTAATCCAAACTGACAAGTTTAATATAGTATAAAATTCTTAGAATAAATTAAATCCCTGCAATAATAAATGTGAAGAGTTATATAATTTATCAAAGTAAGAGAAATCAAAACCATAACCCCTGATTAACTAGTAAACCTTCGAAGAATTTAAGGAATGCACTTTTCAACCTAAAATTAACTAGAATTCATTTTATAGAGATAGAAGTAAATCTACTCAAAGAAGAACTGTTGATGAATTTCTTGAAGATTAAGCTCAATTTAGAGTTAATGCAGAGGCTAAACTACAGTAACAGAGATAAATCAGGATATAGGAAGAGACTTAGAGTTAGAGATAACCTAGAAATAAAAGCGCACTCATTGAGAAATCATAAGATGAATAGAATTCCATATTTGACCGATTACATAATGAAAGTAAAGTATTGGTAATGAAGAAAGAACAAATAGCTGAATAAGTATAAAAAGAGACTGCACCCTTTAAGCCAAAGTTAATTTCAAGCAAAAACTTTACTCCTAAGAGGGAGTATGACACTACAATGTATTTATATTAAGATGCCAAAAACAGAGAAAGGAAATCTTTAGAGAGAAGAAGCATTTATCAGTAAGCAGATTAAAAGATTGCTAAATAGAGTAACAAAAAGTCAAATGAGTACATTGTAAAATCTTGCTATCAACAAATTGATAATGTACTTCATAATTATGGGAATAAGATTTAATCGATTGATTGTTTTCTTGATGTACTTTAGCAGTTAGGATACATCACAAGGTAAACTAATCCTGAAGAGAGACAGTCCCTAGAAATGATTTTCAATCTTTTAAACAAAAGCTCTTTAAATATTGAGAAAAAGAATCTTTTAGCCTTCATAGTAGCTTGCCATGGAATTTTAATTGATAACATAGATTCTTTAAATTTAAACGAAAGAAGATTATTGGAATCTTCTCAATATGGAATCATAAACACGAAGGGGTAATATGTAATAAATGAATCTGTAATGGAAAATATTAAAAAGAGATTTCATTTTTTGCATATAAATAAATAGACTTAAAAGACCAAGGATAAAGGCATGAGAGAATCTATTTCTCCTTCATGCATTTCAACTTAAAGTTTGGAATTTAGACCTAGCATAAACGAAAAATCTAAAAAATTAGCAGAAAATTATCGATAAAGCATCAGCTCTGTAAGTTTAAATTTAATACCTAATCATTTTATTTAGTAATTATCTTTGGTCATGAGTTAGAAGCAGTAATAAATTCAAAGTCAAGCTTAATCAAAGAAATTTAACGGGAGAAAATATCTAAAAGTATTATAAGTATTATTAATTATAAAATAACTTGATAGAGATAGTCTAATGTCTAAATCAGCTTCTAATTTTGATTCATTATACCTATAAGCTTCACTCTTAGAAAGAAAAAAGTAAACAAAGATTGATGAAATGAAATTGCATGAAACTGATGGTTGTACTTTCAAGCCATAACTAGTTTATTTATTTTTTAATATAGTTGCAAAGAATCCTTTAGCCCAGTAACAAACCTACGGTTGGACAATTAACTCAATTTATGACAGAGTATTCCCAAGAATTGAGAAATCAAGGGAAAAAAGAGATAAATCAACAGAGGAAATTGATTATGAAAGATTCAAGGATTAATGCACTTTCAAACCCACTATAACACAATCTAAAAGTAGATCTAGATCAAGAGCATCAACTTCTGCTTCAAAATATACCCCCTAGATAAAATAAACTAAGTAAAACGATTAATATATCATAGAATAAAATCAGTCGACCTCTTCATTTGACAAAGACTCCATGCTTCAAAATATTTTCAATAAGCCTTTTCTAGGTAAAAACTTAAATGATTAAAAGAAAGCTTTTAACAATTCAAATAGCTCTAAGACTGGTTTCTCTAATTTGAATGCTTCGGACAACAATAGTGTTCACGAATCTCTATCCTTTATGAATTCGTCATATTAGGAATCTCAATTGAACAGACTGTAAAATCTCAAAAGTTCATCCTCTCAATATATACCACCTAGAACTAAAAATAATGTGAATAAAAATACGCTAACTTAGAATAATTAAGTCAAAACGCTAAACAATGACCTGTAATAACATCTGAATCAAAGTAGCTCTCAAAAGAAATTTAGTCAAGCATCTCTTTAAGAAATTGAGGGATGCGATGAAGAGCCTCTGCTTTTTGCAAACATACACATAGGCTCAAACGGTTAAACAGCTCGGTTAGTCCTTTATGAAGGAGAAGACCCTAAATTAATTGTGCAAAGTTTCTGTCAAAAGTACAGTAAGTAGATACATTAAATTACATAAATTTAAGCATCAAATGATATTGATTATACATTAAATATTGAAATAATTCTATTCTCGACTATTTATTCACAAATTTTTATAGAATTGAATGGGGAAGTGGCTGAGAAGTTACATGAGCTAATTAGAAGTTAACTTTATCCTGATGAGGACTGACTTAATATTATTTTATTGTTGATTGGGATAATTATAGATTATTAGTATTGATACGAAAAAATTATTAAGAGAAATTTATTATAACATTTAAATTCTATCATAATAAATTCTTCGTTTTATACTTAACATAAAATTTTATAACAATTTAAAGGAAAGTTTGATTAATTAACTGAAATATATTTTTTAATTTATAAGTTAAAATTGTAATTTTTAATTATTTTAAACATAAAATCTTTTACAAATCAGTTAGTGCTTATCAATATTAAAGTTATTCTTTAATTATTTAATATTTAGGGAGAATTGAAATAATTAGTTATAATTATATTTTCTTTAATTATCAACATTTGTTTCTTGGTTTAGATACCATAAGTGCTGGTTATTCGTTTACGTATATATCTAGCAGAACTGTTTTGAGTAAATCGAAATTCCACCAAAACTCCATCTATAAAAATAAATAAATAGAGTGTGGTTTTTTAGAAACATTTGGCCTATTTTTAATTGGAAAATTAATGGAATAATTAATATCTAGAACTGAGTGTGGCCTGTTTTGAGACCCTCTAAAGTTACAGTCTTTAATTGATAGCCAGGTTGTGAATCAAGTAATAAGTCTTGCTAATCCATAATTCTAACTATTTTAGTATCTAGAGGTTGGTGGTCTGACTCATACCATACTTGGCCAGCTAATTGATATTATATTTAAGATATCATTTGTAACTAAATTACATATAATAGTGTCTCCCTGCTATTATGATTATATCACCTTTTCGAATGAAGATTCCCTTTTACTCGAATGCCTCTACTGAGCAACTTTCGTCTAAGTTTACATTTACTATCTATGAACCATATATGGGGATATCATTATGCAAGCAGTTATTTTAATTATAGATTGTATAAATTTCTTTTTATATTAAAATAAGAACTAATATTTCATTGAAAACACATATAAGTTATCTAAAATATTTTGAGTTCTCGAGTTCCTCATTTTCGCAGCTTCTATCATAAATAATTTTATCTTTAACTCTTCCGGCCGTGCTGCCTGCAAGAATGACTACGGATAGCACCAAGCTGCAAAGGGTAAACTAATTTCTTAATTTCTTGGTCATTATAATCAAAGTTTAAAGATAGCTTTGATAAATAAATTATACTCACCACTTAAATACCTTATTACAAATTACTCACTAGCCAATATATTCGTGTATAGTTGATACTTAATCAATCAAATGATGATTTAAAATTAGATTTATTACTATTTCATACTTATTTTACACCATGAGTCCACAGATACCTATCTCTGCTAGTTTTACTCATATTTTATAAAAACCAGGAATCACTGCTCTTTTTGAATAATTTTGAATCAAAGCTCTCTTAACTTCTATTATCAGATATAATACTATTAAAATTGATCATTTTCAATTACTTCATATTTCTACTGTTAAAAGCATTAGTTGTTGTTGGAATTCTTGTCGATGGTTAGAATGAATGTAAGTTCTTAATGTTTTGAGTCTAAAGGCCATTTATTGAAAAGTTGTTAACTTGCCTATTTCGACGCTAACTCATGTAAGAAGTCTTAGGTATGTGAATTTTCAAAGACTTTTAGAGAGATTTTGAGAGACCAGTTATCTCTTAAGAACGGCTATCTGTATAATCCACTGATCTGTTTAGAAATTGTAGAGATTCAAGGTTTGTGCAGGCATTTAAGAAATCTTAAGTTTAGGTGTTGTTTAAATTTCTTTATTAAGTTTTCTGTTTAAGGTTTTTTAAATATACAGAGAGAAACTATTGTTAATTAAGGGGGAGTCCATCAATGGAATTAAGAAGCGTACTACTCTGATCATGCTAGCTATGACTGGTTAAGTCAAAACTATCATTTAAAATTGTCATAGTAGTATTGTTAATGTTTTATCTAAGCAAAGTGTTTCTGGTTCTTTATTGGGACTTATTTTATCTTGAAAAGTTTTGCATAATCTTGCTGCCTATGCTTTAAGTTTAAGGTCTATTCTCATACAATATATTTAATAATTTTTCTCTCCCAACTTATATAAAGATTCATGTACAGTTCCTATTTAAGTAGACTACTAACTCTCATTCATTTTATTCAACCTCTTAATTTCCATTATCTTTAGGTTTTCTTGCATCTATAATTGCTTAATACTCTCTAAGTATTTTTCATAAAGTCTTGGGATTCGCAAAATAGTTCTAGTTTTCTTTAACTCCTCTTGAATTTATTTCTTAGATTTCATTAATTGATCTATGATACTTTCATACACCTATACTTCAATTTTTATCATCTCTTTTATTTAGTGTTCTTTTCGCTGAAATACTTCAGCAATTTGCCCGTTTTATAGTTTTAGAGATTTTATTTCCTCTTATAGTAGGGACATTTTGAGTTCATAACTTTCCTGTAGAGCTTATTTTTCTTTCTCAAGGGTATCTAAATTTGACTAAAATGTTAAAATTCAAATTTATATCATTTATAGAAATGAATTTACTTATTATATTTGACTTGAAATCCTCGCCTTGTCTTATGTAAATCTCACTGATATTGTTAATGCTATCCAATTCACTCAACAATTGTTTATTTTGTTCAAGAATATCCTCATATCTTCTCTTATAGGGGAGATCAGCTTTCTCATCCATAAGAGGTTTGTAGATTGTCTTATAGGAGCAGTAGAGTTAGAAAGGGTTATTCTGTACTACAGCGCTCATTGCCATACCTTAGTTCTTTTTCTTGTAGGCAGCAATTATTTCATCTTTGTGACCAAAATTCTTATCAAAAGAAATTAAATAATGGATATAAGAGGGAATTACCATGCATTTAATTTATGTTAAAATGTACAACAAATAAATTAAATTACAATTTTCAAAAATAATATCCAAAGTTAAAGAAATGTTAGATTAACAACTAGAAAAAATTAGGAAAGCTAAATTAACAAGTTGTTAGTTTATAATAAATATATATATATATATATCATATAAAATATTTTATATAAGCTAAAAGAAATCTGAAGTTGGATGATAACATTGACAACACCAGACGTAGAATAGTGCTACAAGGTGAGATATTTAAGCACATAGATTTCACAGATGCCATAAAACAAGATTTTGAAGAGTTTCTAGATAAGCAGGGAGATATATTTGAAATTTTACAGGAAAAAGCTACTAATGCTAATTAGAGATAATAGCGACGCAGAGAATCAAAAGAAGGTTAAATCAAGAGAAATTTAACATAATTAATATAAGATCCTGAAAATAAGCTGAACAAACATAACACTAGAATCTAAATAAAAGATTTGATTTCAACTCTTATATTTTAAATTATTAAAAAGAAAATCTTAAACGATTTGGAAAGATCTATTATAGCTTTTGATCCGAATATTCTGGAGGCTTCTGACTTGAGATTTGAGACTATGGCTAAATACAAATCCTTAAAGAAAAAAGATGTGCTGACTCATGATTAAATTACCTAAAGAGTTTTAAGACGAAGATCTATTCGAAGACTTGTTCTTGAAGATGAAATAGAAGATCTTTCAGATTTGGAAGATAAACCATATACTAAAATTATTTAATTCTGTGTACCTTTTAACTCTCCATAATAGTTAGAACTGTAAGTTTAACATTGAAGAAGAAGGCAGATCTTAATCAGTTGACGATATAACAGAGGACGAGACCTAAAACTCAGGGAACTCAAGTTTTGATTCTTAAGCAAGCAAGGTGGCTTTTTGGAAGGACATTAATACTAAAGACTCAGACTACAAGCAAGCTGTGATTATTAAGAAAATTAGGAATGCCATATAATACGATAAAGTAAACGCATAGAAGAAATAAAGCCCAAATAACGTGGGAGTAGGGAGAAGGAGGTCTATTCGAGATATGAATGTTGATCGAGACAAAATACAGAGAATAAAAAATCACTTGAGGATTAATGATCAGAATTATACTACCTCATAAGAAAACTATACCCACGATAGGATTATAAACAAATTTCACATTAAAATATTAATGTTATCTTTATACTAAGATGCAGAAAGCACATTTGGTTGAAATTAAAAACATTAAGAATCTTTCTGTTCAATATTTAAAAATATAAGATTCTATTTCTTATTTCAGTTTTGTTAAATGTAATTAATCCATTCAATATGCGATAGACTATTTTAAGTAGAAAAGTTCAGATTTAAACAAAATTTTTACTGAAGAAATATTTGAAGTGCTGGATTAATATGACTTACTCAGACGTAAGCTAAGCTAAAAAAAGCAGAAATTAGAGAGAGCAAGTGAAGTCATTATGCATTAAGAGAAAATTATCAATGAATTGTGCACTTTTTATCACGTTTCACTTGCTCAAGTATTTGATAAGACTTTTCTCTAAAAAATAACTAAAAATAATTGGAAAGATTACAATTTTTATCTCGAGATAATAAACAGTCAACATTAAGTTTAAATTTATAATTTTATCATTAAAATCATCTTTTGCGTTTATTGTTTGTTTTATCTACAAATTTGAAATTATCAAGAGCATTCATCTTTCTCTTTTTTGAATTCTTAATTTCTTCCTTATTTTCTTTGCTACTTACTTCACTAATTTATTATTGATTATCCAAAACTTAATCATGAGCAATCGCTTCTTGTTTATTTTGTATTGTTATTTTATCATAATCTTTACTTTTTGAGCTTACACTTTTAATCTTTGTTTTTTTAGTTTTCGACTAGGTCTTTATTCCCTAATTTTCTATGAAGCCTAGATCTTGCTCTTTAACTTCCTCTTCTATATCTATTTAAGTCGTTGAGTTTATAACCCCATCATCATTACAATAATTGTACATTTAAATGATTATAAGAAAGACTGAAAGTATAAAAAGAAATATTATACTCTTAACAATTGCAATTTTAGATTTGGACTTAGTTGGAGGCTTGCTTTTAGGTTCAAAAGGACATAAGTCTCTCGCTTTACATTCATAACATCTGGGTCCTATGGGTTTGCATATCATCTATCCAAATCCTACCAGCATCCAATTAATCTTCTCCCATTTATCTTAAGGAAGCCATTCTTAGAGGGCTTTTGCTGTCTCGCCAGGTGTTTTAGTTTGTTTAGGTACCCACTTTAATCTGTTGGCAATTCTATGAACATGAGTGTCAACAGAGATGCCTACAGTTTTATTAATCTAGTATATTCAAAATGGGGAATTTGTAAAAATAAAATTCAAATTCAAATTATACTAATATAAACAGCCTAAAATTTGCAAGGGGTTTAAATAGAATTTGATATAGTAAGTATCCAAAAATGTCTGTATAAAATGGCCGTTACTATGCACCAACTTCAACAAAAAGTTGGAAAGTTCGAATCCTGCTTTGGAAATTCTTTTATTTTTGTTTAAAATTAATGAAAAATAATATTGGAACTAAAAATAAAAGAATTTCCAAAGCAGGATTCGAACTTTCCAACTTTTTGTTGAAGTTGGTGCATAGTAACGGCCATTTCATACAGACATTTTTGGATACTTACTATATCAAATTCTATTTAAACCCCTTGCAAATTTTAGGCTGTTTATATTAGTATAATTTGAATTTGAATTTTATTTTTACAAATTCCCCATTTTGAATATACTAGATTAATATCAAAGCAATTCTACAGAAGCAAATGAGCCATTTTAGGACCTACACCTGGTAATGCAATAAGCTTGTCATAATCTGATGGAACTATCCCCTTATAGTCTTCGATTATTTGTCTTGCGGCTTTCTTCAAATAAATTGCTTTCTTATTGTGGAATCCTACTTTTTCGATAAGTCTGTTCAAGTCTTATTCCTTAATTTCATCAATCATTTTAATGGAGAGGCCATTCTATAGTAGAATTCCTACAGCTTCTGCAGTAACCTCATCTTTAGTTTATGAAGAAAGCATTAGTCCAATTAATGTCTAGAAAGCAAATTCATTAGGTGTTGCGTTTGAATCTGCTAAACAAGAAGAGCCCATGCTATTATTAACAATTTCATCGTCTATAAATGAATATATTATATCAACTGGAGCAGGATTTTCACTCCTCATGACCATAATGACATCCCAAAGTTTCTGCCAGTCCTCTGGAATGAAATTTTCACTTCCCTCTAACTCTCTACTTTTAGTGGCTTACTGAGATTTCATTCTCCTAATGTTAGAGGCTTTTTCCAACTTCACTTCTTCTTAAATCTCAACCACTTCTATCACTTATTTCTTATCTACTACTGAGTCGTTATTTTCAATTTCGATTTCTGTATGTGATTTCTAGATCTGACTCTATCTCTTAGATCTTCTTAATAAATTAGCTTCTACATCTAATTCATCCTTCTCATACTCTATCTTTAATGGCTTTTACGAAAATTATCTGTTCATCATTCTAAAAATATTACTTTTATTTTAAGTTTGGATTTTTAATTGCTTGATTGTGTTTAAAGGTATTGAAAAATTTGTTTTCTTAAGAAAATTATTTATATTCAAAAATTATTTAAAATTTGTCAACATTTCTTATTATAATTTAATTTTTAAATATTAATTCACTTTTTTTCTAGATTTTAGTTATTTTAGAGTTTTAAACATATTTGGGAAATTATAAATTTTAGTCATATTACAGAAGTACTTGGAAAAAAAGTTTAATATCAAGCAATTCATAGAAACCTAAAAATTTAATTAAATGTCAATGAATTATTAATATACTAGATTTATGAATTATTATTTTAATTTTAATAAGGCATACAAATACCTTGAAAAAAATGAAGTTTATTTTATTCTTGAATGTTTTTTTTCTTCTACAAGCATAGTCTTATAGAGATCAAAATAAAAAACCACATTTATCTTCTAAATTTGATTCGTAAGTATATTTAAAGTAAAAATTGCCAAACAATTCTCATTACATAAATATCTATATATATATATATTGAAAACATATAATATGATTACATAAATAGAATTAGATAATAGCAGTATTTATTATATTGTATGATTTGAGCTTTAATTATAATATATAATCATAAATAGGGTAACCTTTCCAAAACTTAATTTTCATCTAATATATTTCCGATGAATCAATAAGATAAGCTTAATTATATTATGATGATTTTAATTTCTAAATTTTATAATACATTAATACTCTTTTATTAATTAAGCTCGTGGGCACAAGGCTCTTATTAGTCATGCTAGGTATGTTGCTTTTTGGAACATGCAACACAATTCTAATGAAGATTTAAAATTCAACTCCAATCGATCCCAATGATCCAAATCCAAAGCGCCCCACCTTCAATCATCCTTTCGTGCAATGCGCAATCATGTTCTTAGGTGAATGCTTATGCTTGGTATTGTACGGACTTAAGTTGCTCTACCAAAGCAGACAGAAAGAGACAAAGAGCTTCGTCCCTTAATCACCAGGCACTCAACAAGCAGAGACTCTTCATCTTAAAACACACATCAACCCTTTGCTACTTGCCATTCCAGCTGGATTTGATATTGTAGCTTCAACTCTTATGAATATTGCATTGACAATGGTGGCTGCTAGTGTTTACTAAATGCTCAGAGGTATGATCATTATTATTACTGCACTCATGGCAATTTTCTTCTTGAAAAAGAAGCTATATCTTCATCACTGGAGCTCAATTGCTTGCATCTTTATCGGAGTAGCATTTGTAGGATTAGCTGCTATTTTCTTCAAAACTGATGAGGAAAAGGCTGACACTCAATTATAATTTTAAAAAATGAATGTATGTTTAGGTTAAAATTTTTAATGATTGATGGAGAAACTAAACCATAAGGTTTGATATTGCTATTATGCGCTTAACTTTTCACTGGCGGCATGTTCATTGTTGAAGAGAAGCTTCTTGGAGATTATTAAACTAATTATATTATTCATAAAAAAGTGATTCAAAAAATTTAGATTACTTAGATCCCTTAAAGATTGTAGGATTAGAAGGAGTGTGGGGATTATTGATGTGGTGCATTCTCTTGCCAATTTTCAATAATATTCCTTGCAACGTTCAAGGTCTATGCAATAACGGTGTCCTTGAGGATACTTTAGTAGCTTTCCAAGAGTTTGGAAAAAATCCAATCCTCATCTTACTATCAGTTGGTATTTGCTTCTCTATTGCTTGCTTCAACGCATTCGGAGTTACTGTCACAAAGCACGCATCCGCAGCTTAAAGATCAACTATCGATACTTCAAGAACTGTTCTTATCTGGATCTTCTTTTTGGCAGTGCCAATTTATCATAAGAGACTAGAACACTTCAAAGTCTTGCAATTGTTCGGCTTTGTTTTCTTGGTATTTGGCACACTTGTTTATAATGAAATTCTAATCTTGCCATTCTGGGGCTTCAACAAAAACACAAAGAAAGCTCAAAAGTTAAGAGAAGAAGATAAGAGAGGACTTCTTGATGAAACTGACAATTCAGAGGTTGTGGGATACGCAGCTGTCTCTCCTCACGCAGGTTACGATTCAAAGAGAAACGAAAGAGTCCTGCAGCACAAGATGCAAGAAATCTAGCAGGCACGAAATATGCATTTAAACAAAACTGAAGAGCTTTCTATCACAGAAGAGTCAGAGAGATTCTCACAAAAATGAATAAACAA
Source organism: Oxytricha trifallax (assembly GCA_000711775.1). Lineage (NCBI taxonomy): Eukaryota > Ciliophora > Spirotrichea > Sporadotrichida > Oxytrichidae > Oxytricha > Oxytricha trifallax. The sequence continues at coordinate 17,330 of ARYC01000684.1, read as the reverse complement.
ACTGCAAGTTAACAAACAGTCAGAGAGATAATTCTATCTTAAAATTATATCACAATCAATCAGTATAATCTTTAACTCAATTTTATTAATTCCGATTTTTTCAACTATTAAGCATAAGATATTTATATTAGGCTTTTATTTATAGGCATCATTTAGCGAGTAAGATTTTGATCCATAATATTGAAGTATTATTAATTTATTAAAAATGAATTCTAATCATTCTGAGGAAGGACTGATGGAAATTCAAAGAGAATAAGAAGAAATAGATATAGCGATAGCTTTGAGTATGCAAAAAGACACTAATAAAAACTAAGATATAGATTTCTAAAATTCAAACAAAGCAACGTTAAATTTATAGGACCGACTAAAGCAAGCTAATTTAGAAAGATTGAGAAGACGGGGTGAATCTATAGAAATGCAATCTATCAATAGTATTTCAACATAAAACGTGTATTCTTCTCAAAGTGCCTTTTCTTCAAGTTAAGAAAATAGTAGTAATTAACAAGAACTTTTCAATTCTGTTGATATTGAGAATAATCCTTCTCACTTACTTGATAATAGTAATAGTAATCTACCTGTAAATCAAGGGCAGAATAGATCGTCTATACAATTAGAAATTATAATATGAAACTTTTATTTTTACTTATATTTCAGCAACTTAATGACTAATTGAGTCAGTAATCATAATCTCAAGAACAACGTCAACAAAAAAGAAAGTGCGATCTATACATGAATATTTTGGCAATAGTTATGGTTCTTTTGCAAGGGAATATAGATTGTGGAATTTCAATTCAGTATTGGCTTTTCGTATACTTCTGTATTCAGAGTTTAATGATTGGAGCCTCTTTCCTAGATGATTATATTAGAGAGTCCTAATTTTTCAATTAGCAACATAGATCACTAAAAAAATTCATTAAAATTACCAAGGTTATACTTCTCGAAGGTTCACTCTGCGGCTGGATTCTTTATGGCAATAGTATGTTTAATGAATCGAATACTTGCTATGAAAAAGTGCCAATTCTAGCATATATGATGCTCTTCCTTTTGATTCTAGGTTTCTTTTAACTTCTACTCTATGCTGTAATTGTGGCAGTTATTATATGCTACTTTGCAGCTCAATGCAAGAGAGATATGCGCAAGCAAGTTGGTTCAGTAAAAATATTGAAGTCTCTCACTAGAACAAAGTTCAATTATTAACTTTTTAACGAAGCTGATGAGTGCGCTATATGTTGGAATTCATACACTGAGCAGGATGAAGTAGCAAAATTAAAATGTAATGAAAAGCATTATTATCATAGTGCTTGCATCGAAAGTTGGATTAAAGCTGGCAACAATACTTGCCCAATGTGCAGAGAACCTATTGATAGAAATATACAGATTTGATCAAAATCACTACTTTTGCTATTAATATTATTCATGTAAAGTCTTCTAATCCAAATTTTCTTTAAATTTAGCTTTTCCTAGCTGTTATAGGAAATTATTCAAATTTTAATAATATAAACTTTTCAAATAAACGAATATGCCTTAACTAAAAGTGAAAATATCAGAATAGCTTAACAAAAAAGAGCTTAAAGAACCAGAGATATAAAATATTGTAGAAAATATGAGCTATTTAAAGCCTGACATAAAATAATAAAAGCATTAATAATCTTAGTTATCAGCATCTATCACTACAAATTGGTCTTCAAATCAGTATTAAACGGCAGATGTTAAATATATACCAGCAAGTCGTAGATCTACTTCTCCTTAATATTAACAGCTAGATTATAATAATGCGGGTGTGGGATCAAGAGGTGTTTGTATCAAATAAAGCATGGATAATTATGTCAATCCATAAAAACAGCATGAGAATCCTAAAGTCAACAAAAATATGTACTATTCAGCCCTTATAAATGTTTCTTTTAAATTTAATTATTTTTGATTAATTTTAAGAAACTAGTTGGTAAATTAGGGACACATACTTCCTAAGAATAGCTAAATGAAATGCTCAAGAATTTCAACAATTACGATTCGGTTTCAGCTTCCTTACAAAATATGAATGGATAATTATCTACAGCAGCAAATACTTATTTCACTCATGGTCTTAGAGAAAATTAGCATAGTGAAAATATCATACATTTCTAAGATCCAAAGAGCGCAAAAGTTAATGGCAGCTTAAATAAACCTCTCATAAATACTCAGAACAAAAGAAACGATACTAGTTACAACTTTATCAACATTGCAGATTAATAAAAGCCTCACTAAGTTTAGCAATAAAAGTTTGGTAAAAGAATTACAAGCTAAGAAGTTTCACCCAAAAAGACAGTTGTAAATACAATGCTGTAACCAGATAATTTTAAAGAGTAAAATAGACCACCCTCCACTGCAAGTGTTCAGAGATATCAAGCTAAATCTTTGAACTCTAATCATCTGAATGATATAGTATTCAATGAAAATAAGAACATACTAAATGAACCTTAGACTTCTCATCTTACAAAGAGAAGCCCGCAGCGTTAGTTTATTGATTCAAGCGGTATCTAATGCTTACCTGGAAGCTATCAAAAATACATAAAAGATGTTAAACCAAGTGAAAGCACTCTAGCTACCTATAAGAAAGTATTCGAAGGCAACAATCAACTACCTTAAGGAAGTGGTGACCCTAGCTATGGTTGTAATATTATGAAAAGGAGTGCTTCAAATGTTAAACTAAGATCAAGTATACAAAACTTTTATTCTGTTCAATGTTCAGAACCCTAAATTCTTACATCAAATAAAAGCTAATAAAACTTGAAAAATTCGAAGCCTAACAATGAACCTGCTCGCTAATCATTGAGAATGTTTGATTCTTCAAAGCCAATATAATCGAACAAAAACTGCTATAGAGATGTGTCACCAAACATTCAAACTTTTGGATCTCCCTCTATTCCAGGCTAGAGTGAATACTAAATCATCAAGGACCACAGACCTAAGACATCCAATTCTCAACAGAGATACAATTAGTTCTACAAGTCTAACGTCTCATTCTATTGATTAATTTTTTAATTACAAAAATAAATTTAGAAAGCTTGCTTCTATATAATTGCAAAAAGGTTTCTGAGCACAAAATTTTAATTAATCATTGGGTTATGTCAAAATATAAATTTAAATTAAAAGCCTTTTTTTCTCATCCATAATTTTATTAATTATTTAAACAAACATATTGCTTTAAATATATTAGTTTTACATTAAATTTTAATTATAAAAAAATAATGATTTATTATGTTCCACATGTAAGTATTTTGAACAGTTTATAGTACTCAATCTCAATATTTTATTTTATTTTTGATAAACCTTGTGATTAAGCATAAAAATGACAATGAATTTATTAATTTTGAATTTTCTTGATTGATAAATTTTTAGACTTAATTATGTAAAAGTTAACAAGTATTTTAATTTAAATGAGAATGAATTAATGATGAAGTAGCTTAAAAACATGATTATATTTAGAAGCAGGAACTAAACTACATTAAAACTACTATTTTCAAAGTGTAAACTACATCTATTAATTTAAACTAGTCATATTATTACTGTTTTTGCCAATATGGTAAAAACATTATCTTTTTTGAATTAATTTAATCTGTGTAATTAGCTTTCTCATTTTACTTTAACAAGCTCCTGAAATTACTCTCTTCCTAATTACTGTCAATGCTTATAAATGCTCAGGTTTCTTTTATCACTAAAAAATTTCTTAATGCTTGAAACTTTCTTCAAAGCTTGTTAATTATGTAGTAAAAATACTAGAAACTTTATTCCTTTTATCTTAATAACATTATACCATATTTACATCCTCTATGACCTACATTTAACCTAGATATCCACGTAATACAATTTATATCTCACTTCATTATGAAGACGAAGTAATATGTATTAAGCAAGCTGCCTGTGCAATATAGGAAGTAGCCTTGTACTTAAAATGCACTTTATTTAAACTTATTGAGTGGTGCTATAAATATATTGAGCGTTGCCTATTCTTTCACATTGTATTTGGAGAAAACAAAAAGACCCTCAGTCTTCCTAATTTAGAATTCTCCGAACACTTTCAAAATGTTTTCTAAGTACACTAGTTCATAATAAATAAACCTATTAGTTTCTTTGATGAATCTTTTTATTTATTGCATTTTTAAGAATTAACTTATCCCATAGTACCTATATTAGTAACTCAGTATAAAAGGGGACCTCATAGCATTCATTAATTTCAAGATAAATTAAATGTCCTTAAATTTAACACTTTGATGCTTGAATCTACTTCAGCATTGAAAAATATGGCATCAATTTTTTAAAAAATTTTAATTTGTTGCTGTATTTTAAGGTATAAGGTAAAACCCAAAAGATCAATTAGGACATGAGAATTGGTGTTTAGAATAATTTTATAAAAAATTAATGATTGTTGGGATGAAATTAAAGATAATTAGGCTCATAAAAGTATCACATCCTGATTGGAAGAATTTTTATGGACAATTAGTAAAGGCAAAAATTTGGATTATTATGTTAAAAAATGTAATTTTCTATCTATCTATAATAAATTATAATTTAATTGTTCTTAGGTTTAATTCTCAAGTCTCAATTAATTTATGGGGCTTTACTTTAAATCTCTAAGTATTTCAAAAATGGAAGATTGTCATATAAGAACTTTATTCTTATTTTTTGTTGTTTTATTTTTAGTAATTATGTGTCCTCTATTTTCTATGCATTTATTTTTTTTAGCTAAGAAGTGCATGGTATATTATTTAAGACTATGATATTTTTATTGCACTAATGATTTAAATTGTTTTGTTTTAGATAAAGCCTGTCATTTAGTTAATAACTAAACGTGAGTTAAACTAATAAATAGACATTCTAGTATATTGAAATAGTTGCCGTTTTTAGGTAAAGTTACTAATTTTATCTGATTTCGGGCTATTTAAGACTTTTTCAAATTCTTTTTGTAATATTGTAGAAATACTTTTGAATTTGGAATATTAAATATAATTAAATTTAATAAAAATCAAAATCGTGGAGTTGGCCAATAAACGATCTAGGGCTCATTCGATAGAGAATTCAAAATTAGCTGGACTTTTCTATTGGCTGTACTATTTTATCGCATCCCTGGAGCGAGATAACTTGACTTTAATGTGAGGGTATAATTTATTAAATTTAGAAGCGTTTAATTAAAGTGAAGTTATCTCGCTCCAGGGATGCGATAAAATAGTACCGCCATATAAAGTCCAGCTTATTTTGAATTCTCTATCGAATGATCCCTAGATCGTGCAAAATGGCCAACTTTAACTGCCACGATTTTGATTTATATTAAATTTAATTATATATAATATTCTAAATTCAAATGTATTTCTACAATAATACAATGAAATTTATCTACTTAACTGCCTTTTTATTTTTGGTCTATTCTGTACTGATTCAAGAAGCTCAAGCCTAGACAACATTTGTAATTAGTCCAACGGCTTGTGATTCAAGAAATAATTATTGCCCAAGCTCAGCAAGATATTGTTGTACTGGTAGAAAGTATTATTGTGCAAGTTATGATATCGCTGATGCTACTAATGACGTCTGCTTTGCATGAACTGTATCTCCCTTAATTTTTTAATATTTTGTATTTTCTAAATTTAGTATTTCAAGTTAATTAATGCTAAATAAGCATTTTTCATTTTTTACAGTCGGATTATTTCTAAAAGAACTCGAAATTTTACCTATGAGAGTATTAAAGAAATTTCTAAGATTATCGCAACACATGAGGAGGTGTAGTCGACGAGTTTCACATGCAAGTTCTATTCTCCTCAAAGAACAATCCTACAGATCTTTTAAACTTGTATTTATCATCAAATTTATTTCTATTCATTAGGGGGAAGAATGAAAATAATAAGCCAAAAATATGAGGAAAGTAAAAAATAATGTTTTATGACATGTCAATAATGGAACATATAGAATAAAAAGGGAGAACATAATATTTTTAACTGCATCTTTTCCTAATTAGCCCTTGAATTATTTTGTATACATCTCTACTGCCTACGTTGTGATTAGCTGTAGATATTCAGTCTAGGTTTATGAAATAAATGAATTGGGTAATATATATAGTTTTTAATATAATTTGTTTTACTGCCAAGTTGTTTGCAGTCATATCTAATTATACTAAAATAAATCACAATTTAATTGAGATCTTAATTAATCAATAGTGATATGTTTAAAACCTTTTGATTAAATTCATATAATACGAAATAAGCAACATTAATCACAAATTTGAAATAAATCTCATTAGGTTTTTTAATAACAAGATAAAGAAAAAAATTAGTGTTTTTTTATTAATTAGAAAGCATTTTTAAAATCTATTCAGTATGAAAACCATTTCAGAAACAAGTCTTCAAATATAGCTTAATTTTATAAATTTTAAAACTTGGATTTATATACTTTATCATAATTATTATGAAGTAGATTGAAGAAATTTATAAGATGTGAAACAAGTTTTTTTCAACTTAAGTAAAGTATTTACCATAATTTTTCATTAAAAAATTGGAATTTTATAAAGGATCATAAACTTTAACATCAAAAATGAAATTGAGATATAAAAAAGTATAGTTCGTCTATTTATTTTGCAAAACTTTTCAATATTTTAATATAAAAAAAAACATTCAGAATATTATAATGAAATAAATTAATAAGGATTATGAGTAATTCTTAAAGATTTTGAATCTTTTTTTTAAAAAAATATTTTCATAAATTTCTCAAGTCAAATAAATAATAATATGGGAATTAAAACCCCTGAAGTTGATTGATTGAGTTTTTTGATTGATGAAATTAGACTATTAACGCATGCTTTAATAGTGTTTTAATAGGGTTTATGTAGGGGTTTAATGTTTAAATATTAGTAATTTAAGTGAGTATGTGCAAGGTTGGAGGTCAGTTTATCACATTGAGTATATAGATTTATTGCTTAAATTGCGTTAAGGATGTGATGATTATAGTGATCAACTCAGACCTATTCTAAATTACACATCTATTGCAAGACTGCTCCATAAATCTCCTGCTACTGTTAGGTCTCATTGTCTAGCATTGAATTTAAAGAGATAGCATCTTAATTCTAAGCCTAAAAGACCTTTAAAATTCTAGTAGCATCATATCGATTATCTAATTAATGATAAGACTTTGAAATACTGGGCTCATTTCTCTCTTGCTTAGAGGGCTGTGATTTTTCATCGTCAATTTCCTGAACTACACATCTCTCCTTAATCCATAGCTAATAACTATAAATAGAATGGTATTTCTTACAAGACAGTCAATTGCATTAAGAGAGTGATTGACTTTAATGTTCCATTTTATAAGACTAATTTAAATTATATATTCGATTAAATACAGAGGTCTTAAGAGCATAATATAAAGTTCATACACGTTGATGAGGCAGTATCACTTTTAATACCTTTATATCGAGGTCTTAGTATTAAAGGTACAGCAACATAGAAGTTTACTATCAAAAGGTGAAGGTATAAACTTATGCTATTCTTGGCGGAATAAGTGAAGATAGTTGCCTCGAGACTTATGTAACTCACCCTCGTTCTATAAAGATTGACTAATATATTAAGTTCTTGCAATAACTCAGAGATAAGTACGCTGACTAAGAAATTATTCTATTCGTTGATAACTTGTCAGTTCATAAAACTAAAGACTCAAGGAAGGAATATGAAAGGCTAAATATATCACCTGTATTTAATGTTCCTTACAGCCTTAGTTCAATGGAATTGAATTATATTGGGGGTTATTGAAAGGTCATTATAAGAAATTGCTGCTCTACCATCTGATGCATGATTTAAAGATAGATACAGTCGATTTTATTAAGAGTGTTGCTAAGAGAGTCAGCGATGATAAAGCTAAAGTATGCGCAAGAGAAGGAAGATTTTGTGTATATAAATAAGTTTTAGATTTAAACGAATGAATAAGTTCACATATTAAATTAGCCCGTAAAGGGATTTGACTTCTCTTTCTTTTCTTCCTCTTAATGCTTGCTTGGGCCCATGTTTCTTCTCTAAGTGCCAGCCTCTGCATCTATGTTCATCTCGTCTGGCTTTTAAAAATATTTGAAGAGTCTCTTACTCAACTCATGCTTTACTTGAGACATTCTCTCTCTGTTTAATTTGCTGCGTTCTTTCATCAAGTATATAGCAGTCCAGGTTTTTCTATAAAGTTAGAAGACTAAGCTTACTTGAGATGAATAGATGCTTCTGTAGTTCCTATAGCCATGAGTCACTGATTTTGATTCCCTGCTTCTCTTTCTCTTCAGGAGAGATGCTGTATCGTTTTTTCTTATGAGCTTCTTAAATTAGAGTTGTAACTTTGATGGTAGGTACAGAGCAACATCTGGATCACTCATAGCTTCATCATAGAGGTTTGTCACTGAGATTTCAGGTTAGTTATGTATCTCAATCATCTTTATTTCATTGGTCTTAAAAGCTTTTTTTTTCACTTAGTAAGGCTTTTAAGAATAAGATTTTAGTTCCTACCTGAGTTGGCAAGAACAATTCAACTATAGTTAATACTTTAGTAATTTATAAAAGCTTATCTTGCTATACCAAATATCTATTGAGGTTCTCCTGACTTCGAAATTTTCCTATTAATTCTGGAGATTAAATTCTTTTTATTGCATCATTCATAGACTCAATCTTGTTTCAATTTTCTATAAATCTTTACGAAATTTAAAATTATGGATATCCATTCTGAACTTACTTAAATTTTACTAATAAATAGGGAGGACCAACTTGAGGTCAACCTGAATAAGATAGTAAGATAAGGATGGAGAAACTTTCTACAAGTTTCAAAGTTTGACTTCCATTTTGATATCAAACTTTCTCCATTAAATTGCTCCTAATAATAATTAATTTAATTAGGTGGTGCTCCTAATTTATTTAAAATTTAATAAGGAGGTTTTATGAGAGTTCAAAACTGTATTAGGTGGTACATTAAAAAAATTAAATTTTAAAACCTCCCCTCATAATATTACAAGAACAGCTTTAGGAGCACCACATAACTTCACAAATCACATTTAGGTGCATTTTGGATGAATTAGTATATAAATTATCACTAAATTAAAAAAATATAAACCTATTGTCTTGTACTCTTTTATCATTAAATCTCTCTAAACCTTTGGGGGTATGCTCTTACTCTTGTATAAAGGTAGAATTTAAATAGCTTGTATAATTATTAATAGTATTTATAAATTGAGCGGCAACTTACATAGAAAAGCGGCATAGCTTGGCATTAGCCAGCAAAAATTTTCTTTCATGAATTAAAAGAAAATTGAGACTTGTGATGCCTATACCAAGTAAGAACCTGAAATTTTCTAACTTTAGGTATCAGACTTTTAATAGCAATTCAGTTCTTAAATAGAAATGCAGAGCTAAGAAATTCAATGCGAAGTTCCAATAAAAATGGTTGAAGAGGAGGAAGAGAAAAAAGAAATTAAAGCATTATATTTATATGAAGAGTGTGAGAAGAACTTCTCTTATAAATCTGCTCTTAAGCGTCATATCTTAGAGTAGTATTCTAACAAGCGGAAGCTTTATCTTAAGCATGATAAGATAGATGGAAAATATTTCTGCCCTTACTGCAATAAGTAATACAATCATTCAAGAGATCTAATGATTCATCTATAAAACCATCATGGCAAGTAGTTTGATGTAATAGATCCAGAGACTGATGAGGTTTTCCTATAAAAAAGATAGCCAAGAGACCCTTTAGAATCCTTGGAGGAAAGAGTTAAGAAAGAGAATAAGCTTATTAAAGCAGTAAGAAACCTTCCAGTCTCAGATATAGTAAAAATCACTCTTAAGATACATGCACTTAAACTTCCAATATTGAACATAATTGACCTTAAAGAGTGTAAAGAAAGTTATCTTATCCTTGAGGATAAATTTGAGAAAAGGGTCATAACAGATAAGTAGTTCGCTTACAAGATATATCCGTTCAACTACTTCAAATGCGATGAAAAGTATCAAATGGAATTCGTTAATGAATACCAAGCACTTATAAAGTCAAGATATAGATAGTGTAGATTTATAATAAAGCTCGATGCTATTCTGCTTGCTCAAGATCATTTAGCTTTTCGTCTTCCTCAATACTAAATGACATTAAGAGATTAAATTTAAGATTAAATGATACCAAAGTAGTTACCTCTTATTTCTTACAAATTTTGGCAAAGGCATTGAGGAGCTGCACACTCTAGGATATGTTCATAGAGATTTGAAGTATGAGAATATAATGCTTGACTTTTCACCTCTCAGAGTAGTAATAATAAATTTCAATAGATCTTAGAAAGTTGAAGCTTCAGGACTTAGCAACGTGTATGGTACTCCTGGATACTTTCCAGCAAGGGAGGACTGGAGAGATAGTGATATTAAGTGGGATATATGGGTTCTAGCAGCAATTATTGCTGAATGCGATATGCCAAGAAATGATTATTATGGCTGGAAGAGAGAGAAAGATTAAAAACAGAGAATACATAAATATCTATACTAGAATAATATAAAGGTAGAATGAAAGATATGGCTGAGTAGATAACTATTAACTAAGTTGTAAATTATATAGGAGAAACAAAGTTTAGAAAGCTGCCTCATGATACCAAAGTACTGTTTGAGTGAATAATAAAATAAACACCTGCATTACACACTAATTTACATTACATTTAAACCCTAAACCCCTAAATAAACCCTATTAAAACCCTAATAAAGTATGGGTTAATAGTCTACTTTCATCAATCAAAAACTCAATCTAACAATTTCAGGGATTTTGGGGTTTTGAATGTTTGATTCCTCGAAGCCAATATAATCGAACAAAAACTGCTATAGAGATGTGTCACCAAACATTCAAACTTTTGGATCTCCCTCAATTCCAGGCCAGAGTGAATACTAAATCATCAAGGACCACAGACCTAAGACATCCAATTCCCAACAGAGATATAATTAGTTTTACAAGTCTAATGTCTCATTCTATTGATTAATTTCTAAAGTGATTTAGTTGTTTTAATGAAGCTACAAGTATGATTAATTTTAATCGAATTCAATAATTTTAAATATAAGAGATAAAATAATGGAATTCAAATTCAAATTCAATATTTAAAATTAATGTTGACTTTGATTAAAAGATATTCTCTTCCAAATATATGAACAATTAAAATGTGAAACATATCAATATTCAGTGAGACAATGCAAGAAAAATGGCAGATTATAAGACCGAGATATTCTTTATTGGACAAATTGTTGGAGGTAGTGATTTTCCAACTGATCTATAATTTTTTACAAGATTTAAAATGAATAAGTATAGTAAATGAAATTTGTGAAATTATAGACGGGTTGTTTGTTGAAGCAAGTTTGAAATACGGAGAAAGCTGGAAAATTGTGGAGAAACCACCCACAATTCAAAGTCACACTGCTTACTCGGACGATGAGGGCTTCTTCGTTTAGGCACATCCCTTCGATTTTCATTTCATTTGCGAAAGTGTTTAAGGATGTTATTAAGCAAGCAATTTAAATTATTTTAAAGGGAAAAATATTAAAAATATAATCTCTTAATTAACATCATAAATAGAATATATTTAAACATATAAATTTCAATCATAAATTGGTTTTATTGATCTATATAGATTTTTATTTTTTCAATTCAATTATTTGGTAACTCAGTTAAATATTTTAATATATTATAATCATCGATCTTAAAAATATAGTTTTAATGAATTTTACTATTTTTAATAATAAACTTAATAGTTTAAATTCAATTATATCCTATATCTCATTATTACAATAATGATAATAAATCTTTTATCATTTAATGAGAGGTGTATTTCACATTAAATAAATTATTTTTTTTATTTTGATTCATATCATGTACAACAAGAATTATAATGTTATTTTTAAAGAATTTAAAATCGAAATGTGTTAAAGTAAGAGAAAGGTGAGTCTTTAAATTTATTTAAATTTTTTAATTGGTCAATCCAACATTGAGATAATTTGAGGCTAATTTATGTATTAAAATACTTTGCTTTGATAAATAATTTACTAGACTTATTGTTTTAATGAGATAACATTTATTGATATTATAGAGAATACATAATGAATAAATTAGACAGGCATCTATCTTGCTTATGTGTAGAACTATAATTTTAAATTTATTGAAATAATATAATATATTTAATTTATAACCCGGCCTTCTTTTTCAATCCCCATCTTGTCTAGTATTGTTGCTTTTGTTTAGGTGAACCAACTTCTCTCTCAGATATATTTTAAGTTTGATTTAATACATTAGAGTCTGATATTAAGAAACTGTCAGAAGGACAACATTGTTTTATTGTAATGAATTTACTTCAATGTCTTAAATGATTTATTGTTCCTAGTGTTGTGATGTAATAAAATCATCATTTTTTCTTTAATCTCCTTGTAAAAACTGTTCTCTTGCTTAAATACAACGCGGACCTTAACTAAATGAAACTTGTGACTTCTCAAGCTGCTTGTATAATGATTAGAGTTATGTATATATACCCCCGGTAGCTTGTTTAATGATGCTGTATCTAAACTATTAAGCCTTAATCCTCAGCTTTCTTGAAATTTCAATTTACATTTCCGTCCAAATATGAGCTACTCTCAGCCTTTTCATCAGCAGCACGTTTATCAATACTCATCACGCTATTAAGAGAAATAATTACAATTAACTGCTGCGAAGGCTAGTATAGTTATTGAATTAAAAGAACAAGTGATCGAATTTGGAACAAATTTCAACTAAAAGAGTTACACTGTAACTAAATCTATAATTGCTTATTCTTCCTTTGGGTTCACTGGAGTCAATGTAGTGATCTTAAATGTGGAGAATCTTCTTATCTTTCGGGTTACTTTTTACTCTTCAAATTACTAAATCAAATTGTCCATCATAAATACCTCTGCTGGTCATCTTATAAAATACATAAAACTATGACATTAAACTTTAGTTATAGTAACATTAAGTCAAATCATCCTTAGATTGAGAATCAAGCAATACTGTAGATATTCTGAACTTCAGACCTTTTTCGGTGTGTTCTTTATTTAGTATAGAGGGATTGTAAAACTGTTCCTCTTTTTACTGTTCCTTGTTAAAGTATATTGCTGGCACCCTAATTCTTTATTTTGTCTATAATTCAGAATAAGCATACAACAAAGACTGTTTTCGATTAAAAGACAAGTTAACTTAAGTAAATCCTTTGTGAAAATGCATTTAATATGTGTCCATGGTTTATATTTCAAAAAATATTATTAGTAGGGGCAATGAACTGCGAAAAAAGTAAAATGTTTTGCCTTGCTCTTTTGAGGAACACAATTTTCCTTTAGGTTACCGTTTATAAGCGAAGTTACTAATTTTATCCGATTCTGGGCTATTTAAGACTTCTCGGGATAATCTTTTTCATAATAATACAATGAAATTCATCTACTTAACTGCTTTCTTACTTTTTGTTTGCTCTGTGCTGATTCAAGAGACTCAAGCTTAAGAACTACAAGCTTTTATTATCAGTCCTAGAGTATGTGATAGAAGATACAATTACTGTCCAAGAAATGCCCCATACTGTTGTGCCGGTAGAAGATACTATTGCGCAAGTTATACTATTGCTGACGCTACCAATGACCCTTGCTATAGATGAACCTTGCTTAATTTTTTAAATTGATTCATTATTATTTATTTCTAAATTTAGAATTTAACTTCTTAAAAGTCTAATTAAGCAACAAGGAACAGAAAATAAAAATTTCAAATACTTTTGTATTTAGATTACCATTTAAATAATAATTCAATTGAATTTAATATGAGGTATTAAGGAGTCTAGAAAATAACAATTGAATAGCTAATAAGAAAAAAGAAAAGAATTAAGAATTAGTTTATTTCAATTTTTTAAATATAGATTCATTTAACAGATATTTGTGTCATTTTAGTAAAATTTAAAACTTCGACTATTTTCAAGGCTGATTTAATTTCAGTTAATATTAGATTTTAATGTATATTATAATTCATTAAAAAAACTATTCCTAACACGCTCTATAGATCAAAAAAATACTAAATAAGTTCTTAAATTTTTAATAGAAAGTTTTATAGATGTTTATAAATTTTGACCTTTTAAAATTGAAGTAAATTGGGTGGAAAATTTCAATATATTTTTCATAATTAATTACAGATGGAAAAAGGTAAGAACCTTGATATTTCAATATTATTTAAACTTTTTAATTTAAACCTTGAGACCCTTAAATTCTTTCTATAATACATTAAATATAAAATTAAAAATAATAATTTGAAAAAATTAATTCATTTCAATTTTAACTAGAGAATTGGGAAGTAAAAATAATCAATATCTAGAATTCTTTTACGTTGTCAAATTAATTTTTAATACCTAAAAGTCAATTATATAATTTAGTAGTTTGATTGGATTTATATTTTAATTTTTTGCTAAAATATAAAGCATTATTTGGTAAATTTTTGTTCGGTGAATTTTAGATAATTTATATGAAATTTAAAATTCAAATATTAACAAAATTATAAAATATTGATTTGAGTTAATAAAATGATTTCGGATAGATTGGAACATCAAGATGTGATGAGAAGTATAAATGCTCCCAGAGACAATGCAAGGAAATTGTTTAATTTCTAAATACTTGAGATCATGAAAATATAATGTGTAATTATAGACGGGCTCTTCGTTGAAGCCAGTTTGAAATACGGAGAAAGCTGGAAAATAGTGGAGAAGCCACCCACTATTCAAAGTCACACTGCCTACCCAGACGATGAGGGTTTCTTCGTTTGGGCTCATCCCTTCGACTTTCATTTCATTTGCGAAAGCGTATAAGGATGGTAAGTTGTATTCAACGAAGAAAATAAAAGATTTTGAATATTATTAAATGATATCAGTTTATTTTGACAATTTTATAACACATCATAATGTAGGCCAAAATTGAATTTAAAAGTTTGGCGTTTAGATCAGTATGGTAAATTAGATAACATAGCCTACGGTATTATAAATCTTCCAAATGAAACGGGGTCATTTGATTTAGAATGCCCAACTTGGAGACCAATGAGTGGTTGGAGAGAGGAATCTTATAACTATTACCTAGGTGGTCCTCCTAAGCTAAAAAATTAAAACATACATACATAATTACTTCCTATTTTCAATTTAATTCTAAGTTAGAATTTTTATAAATTAAATATGTCTATTGAAATCATAAATCTCTAAAATCTGGTGACTCTTTAAATAAAGGTTTTATGAAAACAGATTCAATATACTTTTGTATTTAGTATCAATAGAGGAAATTGATAAGAATTAATAAATCTTGCCTTTTAGTAGCCATTCATTAAACTATATTTTTTTCTCTAATCTTTTTAAAACCATAAAAGCTAGTTAACTCAGATCCAATAGTGAGAGACTTGAATTAAAGAAGATTTCTGACATCTATGAGCTCTGGAAGTGTACATATTCACTGTGAAGTATTAATGAAATCCTTCAGAGATTCTTTCATTAGTGGAGATAAGTGAAGAAGCATTCGAAAAATATATAAAACTTAAGTGATTAAATATAAATATAAGAATGTAAAACTAAATTGTTTAAATTAAAATTGTTAAGTATTTATTAAACTGTAAAATTTGCTATCTATATTATGTCGATATCATATGATAATTATTCATAGCTTTGAACCAAAACTTTTGTATGGCACGCTTTATTTTTTCTGCCTGACTTTAGTGTCAAAATTATTATAATTAGTGTTTATTTTAGTGTTTTCCTTTCCTTTTTCATTTAAAGTTTTTTATAACTATATCTTAGCAGTCTTTACTTATTAATGAGGTTTTTGAATTGTAGCTTCTTTGCAGATGAAAGTTTAGAGTTTACTGTTTTCACCGCTTAAAACAGAGTAGTGTTTGGAGTGATCTGTCAGATTCAAAACCACAAAACCCTTTCAGTAGTTTGATTGAGTTTTTGATTGATAAAAGTAGACTATTAGTGCATACTTTATTAGGGTTTTAATAGGGTTTATGTAGGGGTTTAATGTTTAAATATTAGTAATTTAAATTTAGTATAACAAGCGAGTTTTTAAAATATTTCACACAAACATAAGCTTAGAGTCATGTGGCAGTTCTCTGAATTTTATCTTTCTAAGTTGATGTTTGATTGTTTCTATTGTTTGTTAATTCTCTTAGCTTGGATTGATTATAGTTGAGTTTGCAAGTTCTCTGAGACCTCCATTTATTTTATTTTTATCGAGATATTGTTTGATTCTCTGCTTAGAATCTCTCTACCTCTGCAGCTAAAGTAATCGTTTCTTGGCATGTCGCTCTCTATTATTATTACTGCTAGAGCCCAGATATCCCATTAAGTGTCTCCATCTCTCCAATCCTCTCTCTCTGGGAAATATCCAGGAGTGCCGTATACATTTCCTTAGGCAGAAGCTTGCACTCTTTGAGCTCTGTTGAAGTCAATAATATAAACTCTAAGAGGCTGAAAGTTCATCACGAAATTCTCTGGCTTTAAGTCTCTATGAACATAACCTAGCTTGTGAAGCTCTTCAATCCCCTCAACTATCTGCTATACTACTAGCTAATTTATCTCTGACATCTATTGTCAGATAAGAATTCTCTGTAAGTCATTTCAAATAAAGGAAGCCTGAAGGCTACATGATCTTTACCAAGTAAAATAGCATCAAGTTAGATGATATGCCTGCACTCATATAACTTTGCCTTTTAAAGAGCATAATATTCATTTGCAAATTCCTTTTGGAACTTGTCATCAGCAAGGAAGTAATTGAAAGGATATATCTTATAAGCATATTAGTCATCAGTAATGACTCTCTTCTCTATTTTTTCATCAAGAGTGAGGTAGCTTTCTAGGCAAGAATCTAAGTCGTTAATTTTTAATATGGGAATCTTCATTGCCTCTATTTTAACCATAATTTTATTGATCTCAGAGACTGGAAAGTTCTTGACTGCTTTCTTCATTTTAACTTACTTCTAGACTTCAACTCTAAGAGACTCCACTGGGTTTCTTGATCGTCTCTTTTAGAGGAATCTATTCCCTGTGGGTTCATGAATAAAGATAAAACTTTAATTGTGCTTTTTCTTTAAGTGCACTTTGAGGTCTCTTGTATGAGAATATGGCTTCTCACAGAACTACAGACATACTTCCCATCTTTCTTTTAATGCTTGAGATATAACCTTGGCATATCGATGTGTATATCTCTCAATTGTCTTTTATAAGTTGACTTGTAAGGGAAAACTTTATTGCATTCTTTGCATTAATAATCAACTTTGGCTAGGATTTATTAATGCTCTATGGCGGGTTGTTT